>JAUNZM010002416.1:0-50916 GCA_033459285.1 Clamator glandarius
GGATGAAAAGGCTGGGCAGTAAGATTTACCCTCCTCCAGACTCTAATCTAAGCTATGAGTCAAGCTTTTGGCCCCAAATCATGACCAGCACTCGGGCTTTACACATAGCTCTACCTTGGCTTGGGTTTTTGTCAGACACTCACGTCAGCGCTGATACGAGTTTAGGAGTTTGATGCTGCTCGCAAGCCAGCTAATTCCTGAGGTCAGCGCCACGCTTTCAGATCGATAAGTTCAGAATTTAATCAGCACAAACAGGCTTGTGCAGAATGCTATCTTTGCATATTTAAAGCTATTTGGGAAGAGGACCTTTCAACAAAGGTATTCAATGAGACTTAAAAATCAATCCTCGTTTCAAGAAACTGGTGAAGTATTGTAGCAACCATTGTTAAAATGCCTGAATTAATAACAAACCGAAGTTGACAAATACTTCTTGCACTTTTTACTAGGCAGATTTGTTTTCACAGAGGATCTGGTCGTGTACACAAGACTTGAGGACCCATTTCTTTAAAGAATGAAATAGAGTTACCATTCAATAAACTTCAAATGACATTTTATAAACCCAGCAGAACCCATGCATTTTATTTGTTTGCACTATTTTTTCTTCCAAATTCCAGAGAAATCACTTAGGAAATTTTTAAAATTCCCTGGGAATTTTCAAAGTCAAATATTCCCTGAAAATAGCGGGATTATAATATTCAAATACCATGTCTAGTCTTGAAATAATTTGAAATAAGAATTGAGGAAGAGCTCTGTGGGCCAGAA
Source organism: Clamator glandarius (assembly GCA_033459285.1). NCBI lineage: Eukaryota > Metazoa > Chordata > Aves > Cuculiformes > Cuculidae > Clamator > Clamator glandarius. The sequence continues at coordinate 763 of JAUNZM010002416.1, forward strand.
ATAACTGAAGTTCAGGTTCCTCCTGCAGAGGTAAATTTGCTCGTGCAGCATGTAACATTCATTGCTCCTGCCTTCTTTGTTACAGGTGCCTGCATGAATGCACCGCCTGCGCTAACATCCCGCTCCTCGGACCAGAAAATACAGAAGCAGCGCCGAGCTGATTACTGTGCCAGGTGAAACCTGCCTTTTGAGATTGCTTTGCTGGGTGTATTTGCTTTCTCATGCTTAGGTTTTCATTAATCCAGCATGAAACTCCAGTGTCTGATATCAGCACCCTCCGGTACAGGTCCAACATCCCATGGCTAGAGGTGCTAGATAAACACAGAAGGGTAGCCCAAAAGTGTGGGTGACCCTTATCTCTCTGTCTGGAAGACACCATGAGGACAATAGATACAATCAAGCGAATACCCTGAATAAATTTCATGGCAATGGCTTATTTCCTCTGGTATCATTTCAGCAGCGTAACGGTGCATGGTTTTCACGCAGGAAGATACAACTGGTACGACCAACAGGAAATATTCAGCTCATTCTGAAGCGGCTGCTTGTCTCAGTGGCTTTGCTATTGCTAGATCTGCAATGAGACCCAACCTTTGTTTTAGGTCAGCCTGAATCTAATTTAGGGAGGAATCTTTGTTGTACGGATGTCTTTGTGACTTATGTGCTCAGAGTTGATTTTACTCTCCCAATCTTATTACGGACTTATTATAGAGTGAAGACTGCTGCAGAGTCCATGAGGGTATGGGAGAGGTGCCCTTTACTGCTAGTGAGGGGTGCTTGTGTGAGATAGGAAGAGCAAAAGGAAAGAAAACCAGACATAAATCATCCAGAATGGTGAACAGCAGAGCCTAAAACCCACAGAAAAACAGGATTATTTTCTGTCTCTTTCTCAAAGAGCAGAGAATCTGACCAAAACTCTGACAGCAAGTAGGAACTTCATCCGGCATCGCGCATGCAAGAAACGGGACAGGACCTCTTCCCAACTAACCTCAGCGACCTACTTTCTGTATTTTCATTATCCTAAAATAATCCTCCTGCCTCCCGCTCAGCTTCTGAAGAAAGGAGGTGGGATTTTGTCATTTTGATCAGCAGGAGAGGAGCAGCGCTCGTTTGGGGACGAGGTGGCTGGAACCCACATTTCCTTCCCTTTCTCTTCCACTGGAGCATGTGACAGTTTGCAATTGGGGACCGGGTGGCTGCAGGAGCAAAGTTGTAAAAAAAACCCACCCAGTCCCACATCACAATGACTTTTCATGGATGACAAACATAATAATAAAACCCCTCCTAGTAGCCAATATGATGCTAATGCTTAGCTCTGTCAAAAGTGAAAACAGCTCCTTGCTGTCAATTACTGGAGGGACAGCTGGAGTCTCTCCTCTCACTGTCAGGATGCAGACATATTGCATGTCATCGAGAAGGTAACAAATTCACCAGGACAGCATCACCATCTGTCACCAACAGAGACACCACGGAAACAAAGGGTCAGGCTTCAGCGCAGAGCTCAGGACTGATCTTACCCCGTCCCGCTTGCCCTTCGTTGCGAAGCAGAGGGGGCGCAGATGGAGGTGCCCCCCAAATCCCCACCTCCATCCCGTGGATACACAGGGGAGTTTTGGTTTACAAACCAAGGGGGACAAGCTTTGAGTTTCAAAATGATTCTTTTCACCAGTAAACCTTGTGCTGAACCCTCCAGATCCTGCTTGGGAGTGTAAGCCACAGCGTGAAGCACGGTTGGGTTTAGTGCACCCCCTTCCCCAGTTTTCAACTCAAGCACAATGTTTTCCAGCGTGACCTCCTTCCATGCGGAGCATCTTCCTACGTGCATGAGTAGATGCGTTTGGGCTACTCGCCGGAGTAAAGCAACACCCACTCAAGGCTTGGGGATCAGGACATAAGTCAATTTGTTTGGGGCCAGATGGCTGATTCCCCACATTATTGAAGTCTGACTGCCCTGCATCCGCTCTCGTGAGGAGATGCTCGCCCACCCTGGGAAGGAGCTTACACTGGTCCAAATTCTACACATGGTCAAAACAGTCAAACGACAAATAATTCTGGGACAGGTTTTGAGGTGATTTTCTCCATTTAACCAGCTCTCCAAAAACTTCAAAAAACGCTCTTCAAAAAACCCCTTCAATTAATAATGCCAGTTTTTGAAAACATGTTTTTGAAGGTGCTGTTTAGAAGAATAGTGTAAATAATATAAATAATTTAAGCAATTTCTTTTCTCTAGCATATATTGTTGTGCTATTTAAAAATAACCCACATAACTCCATTCTTTCACTCAAGATGCGGCTTATTTCCAACTGATCATATGCTAATTATTTTGAGAGCAAAGTTTATTTTTGACAGAAAAATCATTGTACTTAGCATCCCATAGAGTGGTGAGACTTTGGATGAGGCTGGAAGAAAGATGTTTCTGCAAAACTGGCCCAATGTGACAATGCAACATGTTCACGTTGCTCCTGTGCTCACGTTGTAGTATTAATTTGGGATTCCCTGTGGTTGCTGGCAAACGCAGCACTGTGGGGTCCAGCTGACATCTGGGGATACCCCTTGGGTTTGATGGCAGCTTTCCTGTTTGCTCGCACTTGCAAGATCCAGGACTTACAATTTATATTCTTAAGTATCTCAGGTGTTATTTAGAAGTTTGCTCAGGAGTCTGGTGAAGGAAATTACCTGGAATTAAATAGTCCAATTCAGACTTTGGCAGTCATTTGGAAGCTGTTTTGCTCTGATCCTGCAGGACTTCCCTGGGAACCCTGCCTCTGTAACACAGTAATAATCCAAAATACGCACAACTGATATTTGATCTTAATGACAAAATGCAGCAAAAAAAATGGACTCGCTACTCCTCTTTCTCGATGTGCTCTACTTCTGCTGAGATTTACAACCAGCACACAGTCATTCAGTGAAAAAAATGTTCCTGCAGACATTAGGATATGTTTCTAACAAGGAGAAATAACCCATCCGCTACCCACAGGTCTATATGCCAAAATTCATTTCATGCTTTGGGCTACAATAAATGACAACTGACTACTCTGAATCACATGAAATAACTTCTAAAGAAGTTATAACTGCTGCTGCTTCCCGCCCCATTCCCAGCACCGTTTCATTTCTCAAACCCAGGATGAACATCTCCTATGCGAGAGGCAGAGCACAGAGCTGCAAGGCTGTGTCCCCCATCCTCCCCTCCAGCCCTTCTCTCTCCCCCAGTGTTTGTAGGCTTCCTTGGGATTTCTCGCTTGACTCTGCTCCAAGGTTATGTCAAGATTGCTGTAATGTGGGAGGCATGGGATGCTGCCAGCAAGAGGCTGGAAATGAGATTTGAAATACGGCTGGTGGTCCTACCTCTGCCCCTCCCTCCCACCCTGCTGTGCCCTTATCCTCTCCTGCAGAAATCAGGAGATGCTCGTGGGAGCTGCGAAACTCCACACTTGGCACCGTATAAAGCCACAGGAGGAAAAAGACGAGGTTTGTAAACCAGTGTGGGAGAAGAGTTTGTGCTCAGGAAAGGAAGGCCATGGTTGCGGTCCTCCTTGGAAGGGAAGGGTGTGATCAGGTGTTTTGGGCTGTGATCACTGCCTTCATCTGCTTGGGTGAGGATGGCAGCAACCCACTCCCCCTCTTTCAGAGATGGCTCTTTGACAGACTTTTAGATGGACTGAACTCTGCAACGCTCACTGTTTTTGTTTTATGGGTAATACCATACAGCCTCAAAATTCTGTTGTTGTTCCTCTAACAAAGCCTTTCAGGGAGGTGTTTTTCAATACACCAAGGGAAAAGTGCGATCTGGAACCCCACAGGAAGCTGAGGCCATCAGGGAGACTATGACAGAGCATCAAGTTGTGCCCTGAGGTCTCCTGAGCTGTTTCTCTGCTCTCTGGGACATCTTTCATCCTCATCCCAATGTGGGACAATGTCCTGCACTGAGCCAATCTCCTCACTGAAAAACCTAATCTAGGCAGTTCACTGAAACTTGGGACCAGACCTCTAAATAATAACATGATCCTGTCTAAGAACAGCCTCAAAAATTCATATCAAAGTGGTGCTCCTTGAGGAGCGTCCTGGTCTGCTTTGAAGAAGTCAACTGAGCACAGAAACTGCAACATTTAAACTGGAAGTTGCAGGTTTAACTGCACTGAGTGAACGAAGCCTGGGCCACACACTTGGGGAGCAGACAAAGTTTTAATTCTCTTGTTTGCAAAGGTTTCTGCAAACTGAAGCAAATCCTGCCCTAGCTCTCCGGCTTAGTTTGCCCTGTGACAGGCTTAGAGCCGTATGAGGGCATTTTATCTTTATGGCTACATAAGGAAAAGGCCAAATGATCAAATACTCCATGTACCCCTCTCTAACTCTGTCCATGCTGGGCGGCTGACTGCCCAGCTGGAGCCTGCTGACTTTCTCAAAGCCTCACGTAGCTATTTTGGAACTAAAACTGATCCTTATATATTAACATGGCCCCAGATTTTAGAAGAAAACTCATATCTCTTTGTGAGCTGCTGCTCAGAACATTTGGCTCTCTCGGTCTCTCTGCCTGCAGAGCCCTGTAGCCACCGCCGGCAAAAGAGGAACAAGAAACCCAACGCTGCTTCTTTATTAAGCAGAGCAGAAAACTTCAAGAGTGAAAAACTTAGCTTGAAAGCAATATCTGTGCTTAGATGTTGTTTGGAATGCAATATAAAGGCACGATGAAATACAGCTTGTGCTGCTGTCCTGAGCTCGCATTTAGGTGGTGCCCCCACATCACACGCTGTAGCGAGGCTCTGTAAGTGGTGCTTGATATCAAAGCTGCTTCTCCCTCCAGTGAAATGTCTCCATGGTGGAGAAAGCAGTTGATAAAAATGCAGCTGTTTCATTAGTTTGAACAGGGAATGGAAAAACTGGGCGGCTAAGAGGGAAATCAGATGGGAAGGCCGTGGTCTGAGGAGCAGCTCTGAAGAAAGATTGTGTGTTTGAACACAAATGGTTTTTCAGCATGAATCTTTGGCACTGGCCACATTTCTCATGCTGAAACAATCATGATATTCCCATTAAAACTTCTCATTTCATCTCATGATTTGATTCGGCCCATGAAAAATCAGCAAAAGTTCTAATATAGCTCATGGAAGTCAAGCACATCTTTGAACAAATAAATGAGAAGATCTCTAAAACCAATAAGATTTTTGGAAATTCAGGGTTTTCCCAGTAACTTGACCAGCTACAATACGCAACAGGCAAATGGCAGGGACACCTCCCACTAGATCAGGTTGCTCAAAGCCTCATCCAGCCTGGTCTTGAATCCCTCCAGGAATGGGGCAGCCACCACTGCTCTGGGCAACCCGGGCCAGGGCCTCCCCACCCAAATACAAATGAACATAGACAAATAATCAACAGAAGATGGTCACTTTTTGAAATATTATCTGGAATCCTCAATAATTTCAGCTTTTAGTCTGATTCAGTTGAGTGTCAAAGACAAAAAAGGTGCTTGGACCTTACTCAGCCTTTCCTACCAAGCAGCTCCACCAAATTAGGAATTTAAATGGAGTCTGAAGCAGCACTTTGTCTGCATTTACAGACGTATTGCCCCAGGATAAGAGATGTAATTCTCTGAAATGAAGAAAATTAAATCATTACCCTCTTCACCCAAGCCTTTTTGCTGTTGGAAAGTTAGTTTTGCATTTAATGAATATGGACTCATGTCTTTCTAATGAGTATGAGATAGCTGATGTAATTGAAAACTTAAGCAGGGAAAAATCATTACAAGTTTTTTTTTAATTAATTTATTTTGTATGTTTGTGTTATGAGTGATAGCTACCAGGAGAGCAGTGGGGATGGCAAACCACAACTGACTCAACAGGCAATTCAAAAACATGTGTTGCAATAGGAAATTCCCCATATTTTACATGCCTGAAGGAAAGCAGCTGGAGGAGAATTTTCTGCTGTATTTCCCTGTGTCTCTGGGAGATCTTAGGCATTTTCTCATTCCTGCCTTCCTCCTAGTTCTTGCCATTATGAACTTGTTCTCATATTTTCTTTTCTCTTTTTCCCTGACCGAAATGTCTCCTCTGACCCTTGGTCTTCAGGGCTGTCAACCACCCTGACATCTGGAGAGTCATCCACAAACGGAGAGATGGGCATGGGATAAGAGGTCCAGGGCTGGTGTCCCTTCACAGTCACAGAAATGCCTGTTCTCCCACACTGGGCTCTATTTCAGACTGGGTTTTTAACTTCCTTGGGGCCAGGAACTAAGCAAGAGCCTGAGGAAATCTAAGGAAGAGCTGATGCTCACGGGCCGTGTTCCTAGGTGATGGCTGCTCTCTGGAAAAAGGATGGGCTCTGGCATCCTCTCCTCATTGTTCAAACCTTCAGCTCATGTCCTTGGCACTTCAACGACACGGGACTGATAGTCACTGTGTTCCCATGTATGAAATTGGGGACAGAAGCAAGTATTTTTAATAATGAAAGGACACTGGGAGGAAGGGCAAAGGAGGTGCAGGAGGGACAGAAAGGTGGTTCATAAGGTCAATGTGATTCATAACAGCTCCATAAATCTCTACCATTAACTAGAAATGCTTTTCTCCATCTTTTTTGATATCTTTCCCCAGGTTTGGATAATCCCCATCAGCCCCCTGCACATTCACCTCTGGAGGCCAGCCTTCATCCGCAGGCCCCATGTATCATTTCCAGAAGATTTTTCCCTTCTAAGCTTTCTGTTTTTCTTTGATCTTTCACTAATAGTCAGATATTTGGTGTGCCCTTGCTCTCCCATGAATAGCTTTTATTTTTTGGCCACCACTATCCACAGCAAAATACGTGTCATTAACCCCACTTTAAACCTAGTATCATTCTCCCGATAGTTCCTCCCGTATTCCCCATACATAAAAATTCCTCCACGTTCTCATTCCAGAGACTGCCCTTGAGATATCCTCTCTAATTTCAAGACCAAAATCAAAGGAAAGAGATGGTAAAATGATGCTGAGAAAAGCCCACTGCTGGGATTTTTCCTGGAAAGCCTCGTTCATCTGTTTACAGTTGTGGGCTACCACAAGGCTGTGTTTGTGCAGTAAGCATCAAGCTCCACACACCACCTTGTCCTCATGGAAGGGTTCCAAAGCTACTGGCAACACAAGTTAAGAGCATAAAGAGATATTTCTTTGCAAACTGCAGAGCTGATTGAAAGCTTTACCTGCCTCCAGCTTCTCTTTCCTTCCTGCCTACAGCCAGGAGCATGAGAGCGCTCCCTCACCAGCTCCACGCTGTCATCCATCTCCTACCTGCAGTCACTGGCAGTTTAAACTAACCTGACTCGTTTTGCCCGGAGTGGATTAGGGAGTGCACATACCATCACTCCTACCCACAGGGCTGTAACAGACAGCTGGGGACAGTTAATGTCTTCAAGTAGCATCACTTGATCTGGGAGAGGATAAACGTCTGAAACAGTAGCCAAGGGTTATGTCCTGGTCCCAGTGCATAATTTATCTACAAATTAGCTTTCTGGAAAGAGGCAAGAGTAGAAAAACACCAGTTTCTAGGCAGACTGAACTGACATATACGTAGGTTGCAACTCTACTCCAGAGCTAGATCTGGACAGCTATTTTTCTGTTCTTCGTTTCCACGAACACTCAATTTAAAATCAAATGTCAGTCCCTACTAGCTGTTCAGATTGGAACAGACGCATCTGGAAACCACGCGTTGCCCTGAAAGCCACCCAAGCTGGCTCTGAAGTTGAAGACGAGGGTGAAATGTTCTTATCCCAAAGCCACGGCTGTCGCTGTGTGAGCACAAAAGGCAGTTGGTAGGACATCAGCTTGTGGGAGTTTCCCTAGTTACCGTAAGGAAAAGTTAAATGTCACAGTCTCCACTGGATCAAGTCTACAAGAATGAGGATGATTTATGTGAGCTCGGATCCAGTTTCAGGCACTGATTTGAACACTAATCTGGAATAGGCAGCATGCAAGAAAAGTGAGTTTGTCGTTTCTAGACAAGTCAAAGTGTCAAGTTTTAAATGAGGTCTTCCTGATCTAATTTGTCTTCACCAATATTTTAGCATGTATAGCTTGCTCATTTTAGCTAAATTTCACTAAGAAATTGTGTATCTGAGGAAAAAGAGGCACAGTCTCTAAGAAGCAGTGATTCTGGTCTTATCTTCATTTCAGCTTTCTGGTGACATCAGTGTGACCTGGGTAATATCTGTTTAAAGGGGCGTGAGATAACAGCCAGCACTTGGATGCACTGAGGTGGCATTTCCAGGTACACGAACCTGCATCTTCCCACTCCTCCACTCCTAGAGGCAGCATCACCTAAACCTTGCACCTCTCTGACCAGAATCAAAGCAAAAGAAGAGCCTGGTTGCAATGTTACTTGTAATTTAACAAGATGCTAATGCCACTGCCAGTGCTGAGACCTTCGACAATATTTTTTTCTCGATCTAAAACCCACCCTTTCAAAAGTCAGCACTACTTTAAAGGGGCAGAGGGAAGAAAATGGTACTCATTAATCATTCTGCCACGACAACACTACGGGGTGATTTCTGCTCTACACCTTTTCTCACAATAGTATGCAATTTAATTGCTTTTAAAAAAGCTTTAATGGTACAGACCAAAAGCTGAACTTAGCAGCATCTTTTCTACTTCAGTGGAATTAAGGGCACAGTTGGTAGCTGGCAGAAATGAGCAACGGAACCGCTTCAAAGGGGCAAATATATCTCAAACCTCAGCCAGGCTAAATATGACACTTTTTGTAAAGGTCCAGTAAAACAACTTCTATCTATTCTGAAACCAAAATGCTTTTCAACTTTCTGTCCAGCCAACTTCTATCATTTCAGGGTGTTTTGACCCAGGATCTTCTTGTCTATAAGAACCCCTTTCTGCGGGGCAGGTTTTACAGATGAAAAGAGGATGGAGATTCAGATGCATGGTTAGTAAACTGAAAAGACAAACCGGATGGGGACACTGATGGAGTGCCAGAAAGTCTTTATAAAAATGAGGAGTCATAGACTGCCAGGTGTTCAAATAAACGTGGTGTGTATCAGCAGCTCCAGCTTTTCAGCAGCACGCAGCAGGCTTAGTGCCGGATACACATTGGGCACTTCACTAGGATCACATTAGATGCCAGGAACTCCTCTGGAAAAATCAGATTATGATGAATGCATCAGATCTGGAGCTGGACTTTTCTGCAGGTCTGACCTAGATCACACATGCTCTAAACTGTAATCCTATCGCAAAGAGTTAATAAGACGGAGCAGTGTTCAGAGTATGCACACTTCTTCTATGAGAAAACATGACCAAAAGCCAATAAATGACTTGTGTATTTGTGCCACCAACTATAAAGGACTTGTTTTGGTAGTTATTCAAGTCACTTCTGCTGTCACTGCTTACAATGTGTGTGCACATGCAGAGCAACGAGCAGGCTTTACCTGCAACGGTGCAGTTCTGGAGACGGCTGATGAACACACCGCACACGGAATAGTAAATGCATCCATGCTTTCACATCCCTGGACTTTGTGATCAACTTCTCCAGGCTCAGCATGTCTTTTTCTCCCTTTACCACTCACTCGACAACTTCTCATCTTTTGAGATAACGGAGGTGGACAGCCTTGCTTTCACATGCTTTCTCAGGGAAGGCTTTACTGAAATGTCCCAATGATTACTACCTGTTCTAGATTTGAAGGAAATGCCTTTCCTCCTTTGTCAGGAGAAGGAGAATTTCTGAGCACTGAGGTAGGAACCAGGCTGAAACAGCAACATCACAGGAGTGAGACAGCTACCCAGCCCTTTGAGAAAAGTGTTCAGAATCCAGGCTAGAGGCATGAAAAGGATGAAAAATGTCACTTTTTAGGGAGGAGGAGAAAGAAATAGGAATGTAATTTGTGAATAAATAGAGAGGCCTCGTTCCATGCAGCTTTGCCTCTGGAAAAGCATCTGTGACCATCTGCTCCCAGCCAGAAACATGCACTGTAACTCTACCCAACACACACAACATGCTCAGAGTCGTAAGGTTTGCTTCTGTTATCATTCATGGCCTTAGCACAGTTAAGGCCAATTTAGAAGAGATTACCTTTCTAAGACAAAAGATCTTGCTTTCTTTAAGAGCTATACATGAAAACATTCTTTAGTATAGGAATGTACACAGCAAATTTACCTCAGTGGAAAATATTTACCTCAATGGAAAACATTACTCTGCTCAGGTATCAGAGAAATGTTACTTTAGGACAGGTTTCCCTTTTGAGCCAGGATTGCCAGTGAGGGGTTTGACACCACTCTGTGCTGCAAACTCTTGCAGTCTGTGACTGAGGAGAATTCTAGAACGCATTGGGTCTGAAGGGACCTTACAGCCCATCCAGTTTCAATCCCCCTGCCATGGGCAGGGACACCTCCCACTGGATCAGGCTGCTCAAAACCTCATCCAACCTGGATGCACACACAAGTACTGTTTAGTTTGCCCCACGCAAAAGCCCCAGACCAGGTGAAAGCAGGGAATTTCATTATTGCTCAGGATTTTGTGCAGGAGTAGAATGCTCTGAGAGCCAAAGACTCAGCCATGCTCCAAAAGAATGAGAAGCAAAAGCTGCTTCTTAGGTGAGATGATATTTTTAGCTAGGGAGAGAAAACAAAGAAGTGAGGTAAGGTCATAGAGCATATTGATGGCAGGAACAGAAATAAAGAACAGATCTCTCTCCTTCCCAGCTGGTGCCCTGCTCACAAAAAGGTCTCTCCAGCTGGAGCAAAGCCTAGCCTAGAAAATTTGGCCCTATACATGCTAATTTTCTTCCTATGGCTTTTATTTCATAAAGGGTATTCAAGGCTCATTCTTATATCACAGTATTAGTTTAATGTACATTTATTTTGTATACGTTATCTTTCCTTTCAAGCACTTCAATATGTCTGAAAACCAGAGATAAAAAGAGATAACACATTAGGCACAGTAACTCCCAAAGAGGCAGCCACAGTGTGAAGAACATTGAATTCCCATATGATATTATTATATTGCCTTCTTTGCTGCACAAAGTAAGGGGATTATCTGCTTGTCTCCCAATATATAGATGAGGAACAAAAAAGAGAAAAAACCCCAGCTTTTGTTTCAGTATTTCTGATCTATTTGCCCATGGGAAGACAAAATCCTGCCTATTCCAAATACTCTCTTCCTGCAGCATCACTCTCTTAAGAAAGCATCTCTATCTAACCACAGGGAGAAAGGAGAAAAGGTAGAGCAAGGCAGGAGATGACCCGAATGTTCGTCATCATATCTTAATCAAGTGTCTCTTTTGTAGGGCACTGAGCCTTTAGGTGGGCATTGCCCTTTGAACACTGGTACATCTTCCAGAGTATGTTTCTACCCTAAGGGTTGGAGCCCTCCCTTATTCCTTCAAGGAAAGTCAAAGAGGAGAGCATCCCAGAAACTGGAGAGAAGGTTTAGGTCCTGTAATAGGAATGTTGTTCAATTCCGTTGAAGGTACGTGCCCGTGACCATAAGAAAGGCACAGGCAAAATATTTCCAAGAATTCTGGGTGTTCCCTTGGACTCTGGCTATTGAGAGAAAAGCAAGGGGCAAGGCTGTGCCAGCTCTCTCTCTTCAGGAAAGGACTCGCAAAGCAACAAGAAGATCCTCTGTGTTTCTGAAAGCCCATCATCCAGCTGCAAGGAGGCAGAGCACAGCTAGAGGACATGGGCCAGCGCTGGAGCAGGTCAAGTGCTTCAGCATCTGGGGAGCTCAGGTTGTGTGAACTCTGTCCACAAAATATCACCTTGTGCTGAAGGCAAACTCTAGCGGCTGGATGCCACAAGGTAAGGAGCAGAGATCATTTCCCAGAGGTGCCCAGCTCCTCACAGGATCAGGTCCTCTCACCTGACGTGCCATTCAGCCTGGTGTCTGACCTAGTAATTAAGATGTCCTTCCTTGTCTATTACACATGGAAACCCTCTCCCTCTTTACCCCAAACATTAATTTTGAAAGCAAAACGCCAGAGTGACTGCCTCTCTCGTGTAATTCTTTTCCCCCTTCAGATTCCCTTGCTTCCTTTATTTAGTGCCAGCAGAAAACAATATGGTTTCTTTCATTATCTTCTATTAAGACTTCCAAGCGAGGGGGGGAGATTATTACTGTTCCAGCATGTGACGACATAATAGGCTCCTGTCCCAGAAAACAAAAGTCTTTGCAAGACGCTAAAGAGACAAGTCCTACTTATGATGTCACCGAAAAGACAGTGGTAGAAATAAAGAAAGGAAGGGGAGAAAAATATAAGAATAAACATCTGTATTTTGGGAATAACAATAACATTTGTTCTGCTTTTTATTCCCAAAAGCTGCCTTAAATTGTGCCTTGTACAGAACAGAAAAGACTTTGTGTGTGTGTGTGTGTGTGTGTGTGTGTGTCTGCATACACAGATGGATTTATAATAATAAAAAAATCCATTGAAATGCAAAGTTTAGGATTTCCCCCTCCCCCTCAAAAAATAAAAAGATCAAATAATTCTTGACAAAGAAAATTGTTCCCATTCTATTTTTTTCCTAATCTTCCAAGTACTTTTTTAGCCAAGCAGAGTAAAATATAGGATCCTTTTACAAAAGAGAAATGGGTATATTTCTGGAAATATGCTTTAGGTGCTCCAATTAATAAGACATGTGAACAGCAGGAATTGGAAATATAGGAATGGATTTGCCTTCAGCACCAGTACAACTTGAATGATGGAGGAGCCACTCCTCACTCATGGGTTTTTTCCTGGAGGAGAAGGCAGGGAGGATGCTGGGTTTGGAGCAAGTCACGGACACGCTGTGGGGATCCCTGTCCTGGCATCAAGTGGCCACAACTGAACCGTGCAGAGAAACACTGTGCAGAAAGCACGAGCCTCAGACCAGGCAGGTTGTGTTCCCAGTGGAAGATGCTCAAACTATGATGCTGCTTGGGCTCCTGAATCCAGAAGCCGCTCAGCCACAGCCACACTGGGGGCTCTGCATCATGCTGTGGTTTATACCTGGTTCTAGCAATGAATCACGCTGCCAGCGACCTCCACAGGGACATTCTGGATTTATACCAGCATATCTGGGTCTGTACCAGCAGTGTTTGTTCCTCTGTTTAGAAAAGAAGGGAGAAAATATCTTTATAGTTTTAACCTTGGAGTTATTTATTAGTTCACATATGTCTCATTGGCCACTGGTTGCAAGGTGAGATGATGGATTACTCTGTTTTAGAGGGAAGCCAAGGCACTGCAAGCCTCTTTTGCTGACAGAGGTCGCTCACTGGGTCTGCGGAGATCCCAAAGCGGGAGAATAGATCAGAGTACGACAAATCACAATCCCGTGCACAAAGCAACAACATTGCTTCCCCAGCTGCTGCTGTGGGGACCACAAGTAGTTATTTCTCATGAATTGCCCTAAACACCAACATAATCAGCCTCACTGCATCAACTGCTCTAATGACTATTTCTTACTCTTGAAGGCAGCGTTACAACATATATGGGCATTATTTGATAAATAGAACCAAACTATGCGTTCATAGCTGATTTACCTTCCCATAGCTTGATTATTTCTAAGACTTGCAGTGTTATTAGATCTATATGCATGTGTATTAATAATAACAATTGTACTTGCAATTAATTTTAAAGCCCACCATCAATCTTTCTTAGAATTCAATCTGATGCACAGCCAGAGGGAAGAGACGTGTGCACTGAATCTCATTTTAACCCCTTCCTTTTTTTGTTTGCCAACATTGGGTTGACAGTGAATAATAAATTGCTGTTGGCTATTGCATTCCCAGGCCAGACCTGAAGAGTTAAATTCGCCATCGCAAGGAGATTGGACATCATCAAACCCTAAAATATCAATAAGTAAACAGAGGAGAACAATGCGTTCCTCCCTCACGTGACTGATGGTAGTAGTGGAATTAGGAATTAATGACAAGATTAAAGCCACCATTTTAATTCATCAGACAAAGCTGGTTATCAGTACAGCCATCGTAAGCAGGTGGCCAGCTTGCTGGCTACCATGGACACAACGGCCACTATAATGCAAAGTGGACCGGGAGGTAATAATTCAGCTGATAACCCCTGACACACTTATTCAGTTGCTAATTCGCTCTGCGTGCAGGAGCTGTAACGGGCGTTTAAAGATGTGCTATGATATTTAAAGCCTAATTTATTCTCTTTATTAAAAATGATATCAAACAATATTTCACTCTCCCTTTTGGTGAAGATTAACTGTTTATGATTCTTGTGTATTACGTGGGGCCATAACCATTACTCACGTCAACTGTTTGGCTGGGGCATCTGAGGCCCTTTAGATTAATCATTTGGCAGTTATTTGTTAAAGCAAAGGAGGTATTGTGGAAGGAAGCAGCCTCAGTTCTGAATAAACTTTATATCAATTACTAAAACCATTTATTTCAACTTGATTATTTATAATGACCTATATATTTTGATGCTTTTTATCAAAGGTAGAGAAAAACTTTCAGATCTTAGTGCAGACTTATTGTTAGATTCAACACTCATTTTTCCATAACTGGATTCTTTCTAAACTCAGATATTAAACCCCTATCTAAGTAGCTACACTTCCCAGGTGTCCAAATGTCCAGCAACTCGTAAGATGCATCTTTGGCACCAGCAGGTCACAAATACTGTGATCAAGTTGCACCATCTGAATCCCCCCTACCAAGACCTGGACAAGCCATTGGACATCAGTGATTCCAGTTTCCCTCAGGAACTGATTTATTTTCACTCCTCTGGACTACCTGGCAGATTTCCTCATGCATCTTTTTCCTTGCACAGAAAGCAAACCTTACTGCTCATCTACCTTAGCCTACAAAGACCAGTGCTGATCCTTCAAGTCCTCTGAACCAGCCCAGTAGAAAGGAATCATAAGAGTCCTACAGATATGTGTGGATTTCCATCATAATGGGCTGGGAATTTATGGGGAAATAAGGCTGTTTCTTTAAGTTGCTTGTAGTTAATGAAACATCGTTATTAAAGAAGGTCAGTCCCGTTAAGGAGGTGAAGTTAGAAATAACAACATGGAATTAATGTAGAAATAGCGATCAACTGCTCTTCAAAGATGTGGTGAAGAGAAGTGAGCGGAGGTTATAAAGCAAGGTACCACTGCCTGCAAGTACCCCTAAACTATCTGGAAATGAAAATCAAGCATCAGTGGAACAATGATGCACTGTGGAGTTGAGTGGGAAGAGACATTCAGACTCCAATTTGGACACAAGCATAGAAGCTCTAAGTGCCTGGGACTTCCTTTGGCTTGATGTTGGTCTACAAGATCGCTTCTAGTCACATTTATGATTTGAGGGCACTACGGTAGTTAAACTGCATTGCACATCCCACGTTTCCCTTTCATTCATTCGTAACTCCAGATTTTTTCTCAAATTTAACCCACAGAGGGTGCTTTGATTTTTTTTTGTCTGCCATAAAAATGCACCAGCTCTGGAGGGGTTCTGCCAGCTTGTCATAAAAAGCACAGATGTTAAGAGCTTCCTGTGAGCAGCAGAGCCGGCTTCGTGGGAGCACACAGCTCCATCCCATGTGGATGCAAATCTGGAACAACTCCACCAACTTCAGCATGCTGCATGGATGCTACAGGGAGCAGAATTTGGGCCACCGATTGGAAACAGTAGGGCAGTATGCAATTTTTTGCTGTAAAGGTAAGCTGAATGGCTCTTACAACTCCTCATCTCCATGGATTTATAGCAGCTGAGTAGCTGTGGAGCAGCTCTGGTTTCCCTTAGCCTAAGGGGGATCCTAATTCAGAGTTAGGGAAAGCAGGGAAGCAAATGAGCTAGCAAACGAGAGCCCTCTTCATCTTTCACCACTTTCATCGTGCCACAGAGCTTCATTTTCTACTCGCTCAGAGCAATGACAGTCGAAAATTTTGCGATAAAGAGCCTGTAGCGACTTAATGTAGAACCCGCGTTAGGGATGGTAAATTTGGATAGATGGTGTAACCCTCCTGTCCTATTATTTAGGCCCCCTCACTCATTTTGTCACCTCAGTTGTATGTTTGTAGCTACCTGGGCCCACAGAGTCACCTGCACACCCATTTTAAGCGCCCCTTTGCACAGCAAGTCACCCAGACAAATAGTCTTTTTGCTCCTAGTGCTGTAGAAGTGACCACACAAAACCAGTTGCTCATCTTGTGCAGGTGGAAATTGGATGCCAGGAACATCTGCATATTTAGTTTGAGATCATGAGAACAAGGGAGGTCCCTCCTGCCCAGCGCTGCTAAAGAAGGGAGAGATGGAGCTGGAGCTCCTAGGACGAAGGGGTAGTGGGCAAGGTGCCGGAGGTGGGGATTTGGTCCGAGCTCTTTCCTGGACTCTGAGCTTCTGCTCCCCACTTGTGAAATGGGGACAACTGCACTTTCTTGAGAGTCCAATAGCTTATCTTGGAAAGCGGCCGAGATAAATAGATTAAAACTATGCTGGTGGAGAGACACCAAGAAGAGGGTCATGCGACAGCCTATTCAGACAGTTCCTACTATTAATATGTAAAGCTGTCATACTTCATAAGATCACATCCAGTGTAATCAAGAGGATTTAGTTCACTAATATAGCAGCAGTCACACTAGATAAGATTGCTTATAGGGATAAGAGTGTACATTTGTCGCTCCATTTTAATTAAAAAAAAAAACCTTAATAAAAGGTTGTAATGATAAACTGATAAGCAATTGCGTTCTCCCCTTCTCCCAGTAGGTTGCTACACAAAACTCACACTGCAATTAGAAACCTCCCATAAGACACCATAGGCCATATATCAATGTAGGCTTGGTAGCAGAGAGTCACTGGTCATCCCACTTTATATGTTCAATTGCTGATAAATAGATTTTTTCCCCCCTGCCTTGATTCACAAATTATTTTGCCAGACAGGGAACAACCCTGAGTGATTTAACGCATCCTAGTGTTATGAGTAAGTGGGAACAAAATCCTACCTCTGAAGAAAACTAATTGCAAATGTAAGTAATTCCAGCAGGACAGCCCTGCTGCTTGCTCTCCCTCAGAAAGCGGAGGCTCGCTCAGTCGTAGCATTGCTAAAGAGTCCCCCTTGTTAGCTGAGGTGTTAAAGCGCAGCTCTTCCCCTTTCAGGAGCTGAATTATAAAATGGTGTGATCCAGAGCTCCAGCCTGGTTGGATGAGAGGTGCACGTCAATTTATACAACCGAGCGTATATGTTCCTGTAGCAGCATGAAGAGGCATGCTGCTATTGAAATTTCAGATCATTTTGCAGCTGCAAACTGTAATAGCAGTCATAATAAACCAGAAGCTGTGCTATCCATTAAAAGGAACCCCAGACACTCTAGCGTGTTTGTTTTGCCTCTGATTTTAAACATCCAGCACCAGCTTAACTTCTTGTTCACGACTCATTAAAAATGTCCTGCATCTTTTCATCCACACAGGCTACCGTGCATACCTAGAGATAAGTGCAAAAGCAGGGAGGAATGCCAAAAGCTGAGCTCTTCTCTTGTTTAGGTGTCTGCCTTAGTGTGAGGTTAGGTGGTTCTCTTCCCCCTTGCTGAGCCTCAGCTGCTCAGAGGGCAGGGTGGTGGTAGTGGTACCTTACGCATCCCCATAAGGCAGATGCTGCTCTACTGATTAAAGTCTGGAAACTTTAGAGATGAGTTGCCCTGGGTATAAGCAGGCACAGAAGCCGGCTGATGTGAGCACGTGTCCTGCTGAAACGCAGCTGCGCATCGCTGCTTGGATGCAGCACCAGTCCAAGCCGCAGCACAGCCTCTGAGTGCAGTCACAAGAGTTTCTGAGCTCCTCCACAGCCAGAGATGGTGACACTCCAAAGTCCCGAAGCTCTATCTGCCGACACAGACCCAGAAATGGTTTGTTTCAGGTGAAAAGTGCTGGTGAGCTAGATGCAACCTGAAACTTTTGTCTAAGAGCCTCCCATGCCATGTGTGCTGTGAGTTAAGACGTCTGTGCGCAAAGCAAAGCCCAAGAAAACTCTGCTGCTTCTCCCCAGAGAAGGGAGCTTCTGTTCTTACCACGTTGTGGTTCTGCAGACCTAATGGAAGGTTTCAACTTTATGACTCAGGCTGTGGAGGAAGAGCAAGGTCTGCATGATGGTTTATGCAGCGAGCCCGCATGCTTTGTCCATGGGAAAAGAAAGATGTTGCTTTAGGTTACTCAAGAAGTGCCAGAAGCAGGCACTGGAAACCATGTCTCCCGAGTCCTCGTTGAATGCTTAAACTCCATTCACAAGGGTAGGAAGAGAGAACCACCCTGTCACTGCTGCAATGTTAAAATCCACTGGCACAAACTGGGAAGCAGCTCTGGGTGAGCAGCAGCCAACGTGCCACCGTGCGGCACTGCCTCTGCCCAGCGCCTGAGTCCATCGCGTGCTTCATTCTTCATTCCTGCTTTTAGAGTGGTGGGCAATTAACCGAGTATGGTCAACTAAAAAGCTACATTGCGCTTTGTAAACCCGAGAAAAGGACTATATCCTTATAAGAGGATAGAAACATTTATTTATCAGTCATATTTTCTTGCTTGGCTTTTTTTTTTTTTTTTGAAGTGTGCCAAATTAACACAATAATGGCAATGTTGATTTTTTTTTTATCTCTACTTTTCAGTGAATATGAATGCTCAGCTCTGGCAGGGCTTAACTTTGTGTATGAAGAGGGGGAAAAAAATCCTGGTAAATATGTTGTTACTGATTTAAAAATCTATTTGTTCAGTAATTTCTGCTGGAGCCATCATTATCTTGCCAAAGCAGCTGTTGGAATATTAACTAGACACAGCAGTAACAAGTGGAATATAATTAGCACTCCTTGTTCCAGTGAATTTTCAGTTTTAACTAGGAACAATTTGCAATGAATCTCTGTGCTGTTGTAATTAACTTAACTAATGCATCACACATACCGACGACTGTACCGAGTACTGTAGGAAATCACCAAGGGTGCTGCGGGTGGGGCAAAGCTATTGCCTAATTCTGGCCAGCTATTACATCCCAAGGATATCCCTCCTCGCTTTGCAGTGCGTCGTTTGCAATTAAAGACTGGCAGTGTAGATTTGTGAGACCATAAAAATGAAATTACAAGGGGTTACTAATGCCTCACCCTTGGGTTTTTTCGGATGTATTTTTGCAGCATGCGCTTTTAATATACAAAACATTTCCTGAGCATTGAGTCTAAAATGGTGCAGGCAGGAATATGTTGGATGGGGCTTTGAGCACGCTGATCCGGTTAGAGGTGTCCCTGACCATGGCAGGGGGTTGGGACTGGATGGGGTTCAAGGTGTCTTCCAACCCAATCCAAGCCATCCTATGATTCTATGATTCTAGGAAAAGTGAGACTTCCTAAGAAAAACTTCTGGGAACCTGGGCTCTGCAGGCAAGCTGAACTCTGCTTCCTGCAAAAACATCTCCCTGAGTGTTGCGGAGCAACTGAGCATCACACAGCTGCTCACTCACTCCCCCTCAGTGGGGTTGGAGGAAAAAAAGAATTGGAAGGGCAAAAGTGAGAAAACTCGTGGGTTGAGATAATAACACTTTAAAATTGAAATCAAAGTGAACAGTCATAATATCAATAACCATAATGATAAAATCGTAACGAAAAGGGAAACAACAAGGAGAGTGAAATAAAACCTAAGAAAGACAAGTGACGCAAACAAAAACTATTTCTTACCAACAACTGACCGATGTCCAGCCAGTTCTCAGGCAGCAGCCCACACCAAAATTCCCCCCCTCCTCTTTTTTTTCTGAGCATGATGTTATATGGTATGGAATATTGTACTGGTCAGTTGGAGTCAGCTGCCCTGCTGTGTCCCGTCCTGACTTCTTGCATACTCGCACCCAGCTCACTGGTGGGGTGAGAAGCAGAAAAGGCCTGGACTCTGTGTGAGTTACTCAGCAGTAAGTGGTGGTGGGACTGAGTGGACACCCGTGAGATGGAGCTCCATGTGGGATACCCATACAGCTCAAAAGTGACTGTGTCTGGTTCCCCATCCTTGTCTTCAGGAAGAAATACTTACAAGTTATATTTCAGACTCTTTTAAGGAATAAACCCCTAAAATCTGCTGTTGTCCTCAACTCTGTTACTGGGAGAATCAACATTTCAACAGTGTCAGCTCTGGCACTGGGGCTGAATCAGCCCCACGTCTGCCTCCATGGGAGATGGTGTAAATGAAAGGTGATACAATGTCTCCTGTGTGGCCTTCCCTAAAGGAAACAGCCTTTGCCAAACGTCAGTTTTGAATGAAGAAATCCCACAGATTTTAAGTTTCTAATTTTTCTTACCCAAAATTCTCATTTTTCTTTGAACCCCTTTATGCCTGAAGGAAAGGGAGGGAGGGAAAGCTAAAATATTAAATATTAAATAAATTTAATATAAATTAATCACTAAATAATTACATTTAAAATAGATTTTTCCTGAAATTTAATGCCAAAATAATATATTTGCAATTAATTCTAACCCATGTTTTTCTCTAGGTAGTTTGTTTTGGGTTTGGTTGGTTTTTTTGGATGGCACATCTGCCCTGCCTCTAAATGCGTTATCAATGATCAAGAGTTTCGTTACTTTTAGTCTCTGTAACTGATCTCATAAGAAACCTCCTGAAATCATATAAAAGAGGCTGACTACAGGTTAAGCACCAGGGTTTGTGTGTCCAGGAGTTCTGAACCAGAACAACAAACAGATCAGATCTAAAGAGTTACATTGATCCAGCAATATTTCTTTAACTACCCGGTGTGCTAGGAAGTGGAAATTAATTTTAAACCCTTGACAGTGCAGAGATAGAACAGAAATAGAAAAATAAAGGAAATAAAATAGATAATCTGCTATTTTTACAAGCAATCAGAATGCTACAAATAGTAAGCCAATCTGATGCTTAGTCACCAATATGGAGAGTAAAGATTAAAAAGATGTGAGAAGTGTGGTGAGAACAGTAAAGAGCCACTTCATTTGTATAAATACTCTCTTGCTCGTGTTTCTGCAACAGAAGGGAGTTGGGAGGTGGTCCATCATTTGGACAGCTGCATCACAGCCTTGTAGACAGGGAGGTAGGTGCTGACGTGCTCTCTCAAAGCCTCCTGTATCACACAAAAGACGAGCCAGGGAAGATCTACCTCCATAAGCATTGTCACAGCCTCTTTAAATCAGGTGTGAGCTTCTAAAACCCAAAGAAAACTCCCACGACCTGAAACTACGCTGAGCAAAAAGCCTTTTGTCAGCACAGGGGACAACATCACAGAAGGTACAGGGAAAATATTATTAAGTCATGCTGTCGCAAAATGCAATTCTTGACATCTAACTCCTGAAACACAAGTGAGGTGGGCTCCTCTCATGCTCTTTAAAAAGCATCACTTCATGCTTCCTTGTCTTCTCCCATTAAGATCCCACACGCGTGGCTATTCATCCCCTCAGCACACAGGAGCCAGATTGTTTGTCGAAGTGATAGATGAAAAATTCATTCTGTTTTGAGGATGTTTAAACACTCGAAGCAGGAGAGTAACTGGCTGCTGGGTAGCCGGCTTACCAGTTGCTCTCCAGCTCAGAGGCTCTAAGGTTCAGGCCGCAAATTACAAACCTCACTCATGGTCGAATAAAATTGTCAGAGATTTGACTCAGATTTTTTCTTTTTTTTTCCTTTGTTTTTCATAAGGATTTTAGACCCATCCCCACCGTAGGTTTTTACTATTTATTCCCCTAGGCTTGTCCAGAGTGCTTGTGCAAAAAGTAATGAAAACCTTGGAGTCCAAAGGGAAACACCTCTCTGTGTTTGCGCGTGTTGGTATACATACATATATTATTTGAAAAATGAATTGACGGACACACGGACACCCCTACGCAATCATGTTTGCAGGCTGAAATCCCTACTCTTTTTGGTTTTGTTTTTTTTTTTTTTTTTACAGGATTAAATCAAGAAGTTTATGCTATGGTGGGAAAAGGTTTGAATATCTAACCCTTCCCCACCCAGTACGTGCTTGAACACACACACAAAGCCAAGGCAGAAAATCACATTGCTTTCTCAGCAGATACATATTCCACCCCTGCAAAAATGGTGTAATCTGTTTTCCCTGTGACTGAGATTCGTGATGTCAGGGATGCTGATGGCAGTGTCAAGAAATCAGCTGAGCCTCTGATAATGGCATTTGCACGTTTGACTTTTTTATTCTTCCTGCTTCATGATTTAAAATCCACCGTTTGAGCTGCGCTCACCGTCTCACACGCGGACTGTAAAACATCCACATATCCTGACACAGAAACAGCATATGCTCCTCTATTTGCAGCCATGGCTGTCCGAGGCCAAAAGAAAGAGGTCAACCATAATAATAAGGTCAACCATCACCATGGTATCTGAGCACCATTTGATTTAAAGAATGCTGTAAGAGTCTATGGAAAATGTAGAGGCAGCAAAGGAAAAACACTCAGAGTAACTTCAGAAATAATTGCAATGCAATTAAGATGCACCACCAAAAAAATAAATATTTCAGATCAGAGTTCGTCTGTGGAGAAGCTGCTAGTGCTATAAAAGTTAGAGACATTTAGGATTGATTAGGCCCTCACACACAACCCAGCAGCCAAACACAAAAATCAATGCATTTCGTATCAGTGAAAATCCTCTCCGAGAAGAAAACCTTGCCTCAAAGGACATAACCACACCCATCAGCAGCTCTGAAGCCTCTGACTTTAGTAGGTGGCCAGCACTGCTCCCTATCAGGCTCCGAAGGTGAAATATTGCTGGGCCAAGGGAAGGGAAAGGAAAGAGAGGAGGGAAGATGGAGCTGCTACGCTTTTGGAACAGGCTTTTCACCACTGTCTCCACATCTGCAACAGGCAACACCTTCAGCTTGGTTCTGTCAAGTTTCAGCATTTAGATATGTGTGGGAAACGGCACTGAGAAGGATCTGTGTGATTCCTTTTGTTACAGATGTCTCATTTAAAAGGATCTTTGTTTCCACACTAACAGAGCAAGCGCAGAAGGGCTGTGATCCTGTGATGCATCCACCACAGGGGCCAGAGCCCGAGGAAAAGGCAAGGATCTTCCTAGCAGGCAATTCACAGGTTAAGCTGCCCACCCCATTGGGGAGCAGTTGGTGGATGCCTTGAAAAATGATGGTGATTCTGCTAAAAAAGAAAGGGAAAAGGGAAGGTCCTTGATCCATCCCTATGGCCGCTGCCTGATTAAAGCCCATTTCAACCCTGAGTGTCTTCCCCTCATCCAGCACAGGGATGGAGTCTGCTTGTGTGGCCCCAGTGAAGCCAGCTGGGCTTCAGGACAGGCTTCAAATGGAAACTAAGCATGTTTTGCTTAAACGCTTAATGATTAAATGTTTGGGTGAAGGGGATCAATGCTGGCAGCCCAGTGGGTCTGATCCCAAAAAGCACTGAAGGATTAGAAGCACAAATTAAAAAAAAACAGCCATCTTTTGGGAGAAGCACAGGGGGAGCGGCTTTTGGAGGCTTCTTTTCCCAGAACGGTGCTGCAACTCTCAGCAGCAGGATTGTTGTGAGCAAAGATGCGGCTGTTTATCTACTACAGGTGAGGGTTTATTTTCTAGAGGGCAAGTGAACCTCTAGGGAGGACTATTTTGGTCATTAATGCAGGTTTAGGAAGTGGCGCTATATATCGAGCTTTGCTGTAAATATGTCTTAAAACAGAAAATCAGGGACAATGCTTGCCTAGCCATGATTTGGTCCAAGCTGAAGGCAAATATGAGCACGGGGGCAGCTTTGTTGCCTTTTTATGATCCCCACCGTACAGTAGACTTTGATGTTTATTATGAAATATTATGATTTAAGTGACTACAGTAGTTCATGAAAAATGACCCCCGTAAATGCTGCCTGGGAAACTAGACTCGGTAAATTAGCACATTCCTTAACACGATCCTCCTAGATGTACATTGTGCGCTAACTTAAATGTGCCTAAATGGACAGTTCAGTAGCCCATACATAAAATCTTTAAATTATTATCCTATTAAGGACTATTACTGGAGTGGTTTAGTCTTGCGCTGCATCATTTATGCAAATGAGAGAAAAACTGAAGTTACTGTTACTTTTAGACAAAGTGCAAATAAGCTTTTCGTTGCATATTAATGAATTGTTAATACCACGGCTCTTCCGCACCCATCTTTATGCAGATTGTAGTAATGCTGTTTGCACAGTTGTATAATTTGAACTTTTTCATTTTGAAGCTCCTAGACCAAGATTTAAAACCAAACCCAAACCTAATACCCTGCAAGTTAAAACAAACCTAATTCTCTTCTGAAGCTGCAGACGCAGTGAATGCATTCAGCTGACTGTATTTTGTGTTAAATATATCAAAACTACTTTTTATGACTTCAGTGTAAAACTTATCAGGTCCAGATTGCAGCTCCAGAAAGCATTTAAAAACAGGCTGAAATCCATCCATTTGAGATGATTCTTAATTTTAAGCACGTTTCAATCCCCCGGATTGCAGTGACATGCTGACATATGTTTCAGTGCATCTCTGAAGGAAATATTTTCTTGATTCAGGACTTCAGATTGGATCTCATCTCTGGATCCTATCCTGCAACTCTTTATTCTCAACTCATACAAGAAACCCCTGTGGTGCGAGGCACCTTATGGCTCTGCAAATTCCTCAGGTATCAGAATCAAAACTGCAAATAAAAGTGTAAATGCACCTTGGCTCTAATAGGCAGAATATCAGGACCACAAGGAGAAAGAGAGATGATAAATGTGATCAATAATGACTGTAAGCTGTTAAGTTATACCTTAACTGCAAACGAGGAACTGCTTCCAGCTGTAAAGTGAGAAGAGATACATACACACTATTGCAGAAAAGTAATAACACACTTTTATGTAGCTTCTGATCTCTTCTCTCTGGCGACCAATGATAGGACCCAAGGGAATGGCAGGAAGATGTGCCGGGGGAGGGATAAGTTGGATATTCGGAAAAAGTTCTTCATGCAGAGGGTGGTGGAGCCCTGGAACAACTCCCTGGGCAAGCAGTCACTGCATCCAGCCTGACAATATTCCAGAAGTGTTTGGAAAATGCCCTCAGACACATGGGGTGGATGCTGGGGTTGTCCTGTACAGAGGCAGGAGCTGGACTTGATGATCCGTGTGGGTCCCTTCCTACTGAGGACACCTCAGGATTCTGTGATTCCAGAAGAGAATCAATTAGAGTGCTCACTGGATCTTAATTTTTTCAGATGTACTTGTTCTATTTTACTGCTGCCTGATGCAATAGCCACACAGTTACCAATAAACATTATCCTCATAAAACCATCTAGTTATTATTTACAACACAGCATGAAAATAGATGATAGAAAAAAAACAGTCATGCAGGAAACAAGTGTCTCCTTTAGAAACACCTTTCAGTGAAATGAAGGGAGGAAGGACTGCTCAAAACACAGCTCTCTCCTCACTGTCGGGTCCCCTGAGGAAAAGGTGGATTAGCAGAGGGATGGTTTCTCTGTAAGAGTTGCTGCTGAATTCAGACTTGTGACAGCAGCAATACAGCCGATGGCACTAGGCTGCTGTTTGAGTTTGACTTCTGGTTCTGCTTGAACCTGACGTGTAGGTTGGTGGCCTACTGGTGGCTTTTCTTTCCTCTGTGGAAGGAGATAAGAGTATTTGATAGCAATCCTTTGTGGAATGCTGTTGTTTCTACAGAGGGGAAGCATTCAGGCAGGAACACCATATATGTTTGGGGTTGGTTTTGGTTTTAAAGCAATTTACATTCATAGTTACAAGGAAGAAAAAGTCTGAACTTTCAAGGGCTCCCACCTTCCACGAACTTAGATGGACACAGGCACTCCTTTCTTTTGCAACCACTAAACTAAATACAGCTTACGGGGTTAGAAAGGGTAGGTTTTGGCTCTAAATCACTTTGAGGACCTTAACAGCAGAAGTGTGTGGTTTTCTGTTACCACCATTCATGTTTACATTGTCTGAAGGCTGACAAAATACCAGCAGCAGGCACAGTTCAGCCACGTGTGGAAGGTGACACGCCTGGTGCTGCACTGCCAGCTTCTGTATCTGCTTGCTTCATCTCAAAACCTCAGAAGTCCGTATTTACCCTAGATCATCACAACCGCTTCACAGCCATTACCAGCTATTCAGTAAATAACACGTATGCTGTCTAAACGCATAACATACAAATGCTCAAATACATAATTAATGCAGGTTTACCCTTGAGAGCTGTTGTCGGTCTCCTGGGTAAGTAATAGGTCTTTTATTGTTTAGACTTAAAGATCTCTTGAGCCTCTTTTAAGAATCTGCTTTGAGCAGCTAAAATTGCGCACAAGAAATCTATAGGTGACTCCATTGGCAAGAGACCAAAACCATTATCCTGTTCTCTGCCCTGACAAGTCTTGACTGAAGTAGACTGAACAGCGAAACTCTCTGCTTCACCTTTTGAGGAAAGACAAGAATTTGAGTTAAGAATGCTGGTGCTGAAAATACCTTGAGGAGGATCCCATCCAGCTGCTGCCCTCCCATAAGTCTGCAGAAGGGCTTACAGAGGGCTCTGTGAGCAGGGAGAGGACCCTAGACCAGTGAGCATGAAAGGAACTTGAATTTGAACCCACAGCTTAAAGGTAAATTTCTTTGCTTGTTCTTAGGAGCATTCTGATTTGGAAGGATTACAGCATAAAGTTCCTCTGTGGCATGTGGGCAAACCATTTCTAACCTGCTGTGTGAAGCCTTGGTGACCTTCTCCAGCTGGGCTGGGCAATCACACTCAATGGGAGAACGTGAAGTGGATCCAAGCAATGGTATCTTCACGGATGTCTCCTTAATACGATCCTAAAATCTCTACACAGTCACTCCTGGTATTCCATAAAAAGCATTACTGACATCCTATCAGCTTGCAAACATTCAACATTTTTATTTCTTATACACACAACAAGTTAACGTTCCTTATCCTTGAGAACACAAGAGGTTGGGTAGAGCTGGAACTGGTGCAGAGGTGATACCCGGGGCTGTGCACGGTCATGCTGCACAGTCCGTGCTGGAGAGATTCTCCTTTACATTCTTCTGGTATTTATTGATGCTAAAGGCACTTCAGACCCCTCTTTTGGCCTGAAAGACTAGATTATATCTAAGCCTTCCTTAACGTGCCTCAGCTAGACCTGCACAGGGACGAGTGTGTGTGCTCATACGGCAGCTCTGGGCTTCCACGTGGCCCAGGGGACACAGACACTCAGCTCCTATTCTTCTCAACCTCTCTTGAAGCCTGCAACCGCAGTTTGGGAACGGTGTTTGCAAACATGGGCACGTGGGGTAGATTCCAGCTCTCATCCTAGGCTTGTACAATAATTACCATTAGTATTAATGAATTTATGAGAGAACGTCAGCAGGGAATATACCCCCACATATTTAATATAGAAACATAATACGAGGTGCAATGCTGCGTTCAAACACCTGACACCAATGGAACTGAGGCCTTTCCTACGCTATAATGATTCTGAGGAGGTCAGGAACTGTTTTCAGATATAGATAACGTTTTCTTTTGCGTTTCCTTTTATAAATGATCAAATTAAATTTGCACCATTACTTCATTTGGGCTTCCCTCCTTTTATGTTTAAAAGACAACATTATTATAGACTTATTTTATGGGTAAAGTAAGTAAGAACAATGCGAGCATCATAATGAAAAAGATGTGCAGCATTTTGCACTGCATAATAAATGTGTGTCCATATCAACCTAAAACATACAAATGGCAATAATTTAACACTGAATATTTTTCTGCCTTTAATTAAAATAAACTAATAAAGATTTCAGAGACGCATTTGCTTTAATAGAATGCAGAGTTATAATTGGTGACCTATTTTAAGCAATTTAATTTCCCATGACCTGTTTTCCAAATTAACATAGTAATAGAAGAATGTTTATTGTGTTTGGGAATATAAGTTTCTCCTTCAAAGATGTCATATGCCTTTGTGATTTGATTTAAAGGTGTGTTCTTTTATTAAAATGTTCATATAAAGAGCTTGTAAATTATGTAAATGTTTCTTTTTATGGCATTTAATGAGCCTAGAATTTTAAATCAAAGCATAATCAAAGAAAATAAACAAGGACATCTTAACGATTCAGAAGATCACTTTAAAAAAAGGCATATCAGCTGGGTCCTACCAAATTCATTTGAATGCCCTTTTTCTTGCATACTTTCCCCAACTATTTTATTACGTTCGCGTGTTTGTACATACACATAAACCCACCCATACACAAAAGGATGTATTTTACACACACGGGCTCAATCTGCAGCTGTTTAGAGATGGCTCTTTTTGGAATCTCATTAAACTCTCACGGCATTGTATGCCGAGGGCTGATTAGGTGTTATTTAAAAAAAATATATATATTCCCTTGTGTGATTTTGAAACACTTGAATTATTCACAAGTTGCACGGGGGGCCCATTTCCCGAGACTGCCGCTTCTGCTCTGCTGTGCTGAACGCAGCTGAGAGCGAGTTCAATCCACTGTTACACCAGAGCCCAAACCCAACTGTTGGGGCTGAGTTTCAAATATTAAATTCTCGCTTTTAAAGAACAACGAGTTCTATAAGTGGATGGAATACAGAGATGGGATGAAGGCGCTGCAGGGACCCAGGAAAGTCCCTGTGTCCCTCTTACATAGCGCAGATGAAATCTCCATCCAGGTAATGGGCCCAACTTGAACATCATGCAAAGGTGCGGCCTGCACGTGTTACACTGGAGAGAATCACAGAATGGCTTGGGTTGAAGGGACCTTAAAGATCACCCAGTTCCACCCCTGCCATGGGTAGGGACACCTCCCACTGGATCAGGGGCTCCAAGCCCCATCCAACCTGGCCCTGAACCCCTCCAGGGATGGGACAGCCACTCCTGCTCTGGGCAACCTGGGTCAGGGCCTCCTCAACCTCACAGCAAAACATTTCTCCCCAAAACCTCATCCCAATCTCCCTTCTTTCAGCTGAAAACCGCTTCCTTCATCCTACCTCTGTATTCCCTGATCAAGAGTCCCTCCCCAGCTTTCCCAGAGGCCCTTTCAGCACTGGAAGCTGCTCCAAGGTCTCCCTGGAGCCTTCTCTCCTCCAGGCTGACCAACACCATCTCTCTCAGCCTGCCCTTGTAGAGGAGGCACTCCAGCCCTCAGATCATCTTAGAACCCTCCTCTGGACTCGCTCTAACAGATCCATGTCCTTCCTGTGCTGCTTCCTAATCCTGCTTTTCATTACAGGATTATGGAGCAACGATTTACAAGGCTTCAGAAGACCAACAGTTTGTTTGGGGTGGTGGGGGATGACACAAGATTAAGGCCAAAGTATTTTATAAAATCAGGAAAAAAACATTTATTGCCTTCTCAAATGCCACCATAGGTGGGAGCACATTTTTAAATCATTGGGAATTGTTCCAAGGGGCTACACAGGTTTAATGAAATACGTCACTTCTGTATAAAAGCAGGTTTAACCTGTGTTACTTTAATTATTTTGCCATGTTGAAAAGTTGTAATCACCTTCCTTTTCCAGGAAAATGAGCCACTCCCCTGTTCTTCTTACAGTTATAGAGGTTTGCACATTATACAAGTTCAAAAATGCACCTGGAGATGTTTGTGTACAGTTTGACTTGCAGACATTACCATGACTGCACACACCTTGCGCCTGGCAGATAAAACGTGATAACTCAGTCATGACCCTAACTCATACAAACCCTCACTCACTCTCCGCGGAACTCCATCATCTGAAAAGGTGGGAGAGAGGAGAAACCCCTCCCCAGAACAGACCCTTTTGACGTACCAACAATGTTCATGGCCTGTCCAAAACCCTCTCTGTGCTACGCTCTCTAGATCATCTCCAAATGACTTGTGCGCTGTTCAGGACAGCAAAGGCACACGTTTAACAAGAGGAAACTCTCGTCATGGCATTCATGTCTCTGTAAATATGCAGAGGAGCTGAGTGAGTTTAACAAGGGGTCAACTGCTTGACTAGATCTCTCAGTGATGAGCACGACATCAACGCCTAGACAGATGACAGCCTCCTCCTCCAGCTCATCTCAGTTTCCTTAGAGCTCAGACAGCCGCCTGGCGTTATTTTAGCAGTGCATCCCCACAGCAGAGGAGACATTCTCCAAGAACTTCCTATAGCCCCATCTGCTAAGAATTTACAGCAAATACATCCGATAACATGGGTTTTTATAGATAAGGAAAAGGTATTTGGCCTGGTTAGGAGATCTCTATGCAGCTCTGTTCGCGATCTCACTGCCTAATACATTGGGGTTTAGTATTTTGGGGAACTGTTATTAAAAATATCAGTGATTCATTCATCTTTGATAAACATGCTGAGAAGTTCAACATTCAGGCTTTGGTGGCAGCAACGCCGTGTATACACACATAGATAGATGAATATCTTTCCGATGTGTTTCAAGTACAATTCCCCCAGAACAGTCCAAGCTATGAGGTATTTTGTGCTCAAATCTGTACTCTGACAGTTTTAAACATGTGATCTATGACAGTGCAAGCCCTGAGGGTTGATGGAGTTGGGATACCCAGCTGGAACCCTCAACAGCTACTGCTGTCTTGTCTCCTGGAAGTACTGGAAAGAAAAGAACAAATCCCTCACTGAAATAAATATACAGCCCGTTTCTATTATGTTATTTGCTCTTTATAGCCTTATTAAAGCACCAACTGGCTGAAGGCTCTGCTGGGAAGATTCCAAGGGAATGAATGAAACTGCTTTGGATGGAGAAAGCAAAACCAAATCAGTCTTTTTCTCTGAAGACCAAGGCTAACCAAGTTCTGATTTACATCCATCCTTTGAGTTGAAGTCCTTCAACCATCCATATCCCTAAAGCACCCACTGTTTTGGGGCTAGACACAGCCCTTAACCTTGGACCATGCAAACAGCCCATCTGATGAGAACAGTCGGGAAGGAGCTGTGATGGTTTGCCCTGCATCCCTCACAGATGAGGTGCAGTGTGTCCTTCCTGCTCCACCAACTCTTGTCAGACAGCAGAAGAAACAAGAGGGAAAAGCACTAAAACAGACAATAAAGAGAACACTTCCGAAACCTGTCCATTTGGGATCTTTTAAAATCATTGATTTCTAGGCTTCAAGAGAGGAAAAGGAAGAGAAAAATAACTGCCCCCAAACCACAGAATTAAAGCTGCCTGCATTTCCTATTGCCTTCAGGAGCAGCATCTGGGGTTGCTGTGGTTTAACACCTGTATTGCTGGATCCAACTCTGATGTGTGCTTCACCAGGACGCTGTTCCAATACAAAACCACTTGCCTTTTTGCCATCTCATTTTCAGGGGTCAAAATGCCCAATGTTGCTCTCACATCTTTCCCAACCCCAGTGCGATTTGACAGGCTCATCAAGCATCCTTTGATAGAAACAACCCCATGCAGATGCAAAAAACAGGCTCTCCGTTTCCTTTTTATTTTATTTTTAAAGGCTCTGAACTGAAAGTGGGAGGAGGGGAGTATCTGAAGATATCTGTGTGTCCTTTTTATGCAGAGGGTAACAGGGAAAAGCATTTTGCTTTTCCGAGGGTGCACAGTCAGTGATCTTAACAGTGCATTATATAACGCTGCCGAATAAATGACAGACAGGCGGGATATACAAGGCGAACTGAGCACATCAAAGTACCCCGGTGACGACATGAACCACGCGAACGCAGCTTGAGTGTGCTTGGCTGTCTCTCCAGCATCTTGAAAGGCATCCTCGTGCCAGCCTGCCTCTGTTTAATCTGCACAACGAGTTCATTTCACCCCTTTGACTCCCCCACTGAAAGGCTGATGCTTTTCTGGTCTGCCTACTTCTCTTTGGGTACCTGCTCATCCAATATCTTAACACCACCACCAGCCTCTCAGATTGCCTTCTCCTCCTTCAGTCCAGCCCTGTTCCCACTCCTCTGCTCCTCCTTCAGTCCAGCAGGAAAAATACCACTGAAATAAATCATATTGGGTCCTACATAGGACAAAAAAAATTACTTCTGTGGTTGTGAGCCTGGAATATCCACATAGCTCTGCCCTGACCTTACGTGCCTTTGGTTAAAGGGATGTTCCATTATTAATCCAGCTTAGAGCTGGATTAACTTTTAAAGATACAAAAATGCCCACAAGCCAAGTAAGGTGATATATTTTTGGCTGGTTGGAACTGGCAGGCTGCTGGGCAGGGTTAGCAAGCATCTAAAGCTTAGGAGAGGTGCTTTTAGATATAAATCCCGATGGAAAAAACCACACCAACCAACCAATCCTAAAATAAGTTACATAAACACATAACAGGCAGCAGGTCACGCAGGACAGTTAACGTCCTCCAGACATATTTGCACTCTATGAGAAATTCCCACTACAGATCGAATCTGCCCAGTCTGGAATGCAGAATCATTCCGACCCGGCAGCTTTGATTTTGAAAGGGGAGAGATGAGGCAAAGACAGAGAGGGAGAAAAAGGGAATTTGAAAGAGGAAAACAAAACCATACTGCATAGAAAAACATTTAAAGGCTGATCCAAAGCCTACTAAAATTGATGTCAATGGGAGGGTTTTGTTTTCCTCCTTTCAACAGACATTGGATCGTGTCCCTAGAGGACTGCTTCCAAATGTGGCTGCTCTAATGAAGCATCTAGAATCTGCATTCAGAGGCTGAAAAATCACAGTGAGTGCAGCCCCCCCCAGGTAGGGACTCTGCCTCCTTTGCTGTGTTACTGAACCTGGCATGAGGTGGGCACAGCTGGGAACGAGACCTGACTAGCAAGAACGCAACCGGGATGAGAGCAGAATGATGCTTGGGATTAGTGAAATGTGGATTTTCATATGCATCTGCACAAAGCAAGCTGAAATACCATTCTCAGACACCCCCTCAACATTTGGAATAAGGTATTCAGATTTGTAAACACATTTAGAATATTAACTTACGCATCAGGAAAAAGATAGAATTTAACATCCTTTAAAGCAAACTCTTAAATACTTTTAATGTATGCCTCTTGTGGAACTCTGTGCACGTCTATACCGAAAAGCTCCTGCTGGCTGCAAAATACTTGTGTTTGCTTTCATCGCTGCCTGAAGAAGGGATTTATGAGCAGGGTACCTGCTTTTGACGAGCTGAACAGAAAGGGAGCGAGAACACATTACAACACATCTCTTCAGACACCAAATAAAACAGAAACTGTTGAGCTGCTACTGTTTTGCTCATTACAATAAGGTTCCTTGTTTGGCATTAAGAGGAGATGATTCTTACTAGTTTATCTCTATGAGAACGTATCAAAAACTTATAAGCAAAAATAGTCAGATAATGAGAAATATTACCTTTGAATAAATAGTGCATAAAAAGAAATAGTTAAGATCTGCCTTGAATTATTCAAACAGCTCCAAATATAAATTGCCACAAATAGCTGGAGGAGATCTTGCTTTTCTGCATGTTGCAGGTGTTCTGCAACAACCCAAAGAGTGCATTTTACTTGGGAGAACTGCACTCTTTCGATAAAATCCAATGGGAGGCAATGGTTGACAGGGCAGAATATGCTCTTCTTTGCCTTACAGATCACATATATATGTTTTAAAGCCATTTTGTGCAACTAGGCTCTTTCAGCACATAATGTCTCTGTTGAAAGCCTACGACTACACTCAGAGAAAATACTGCAGCCTAGGGGAAAGTCTGGATCCCCTGGACAGAAATTAGGGCTGTAGAGCTGCAAGGAAATCTGTGCTCTGATATAATTAAGAGCGATTCTTCACTAAAATTGCAATTTTGTTACTGCAATACTGACAGTTAGTTAGATGTACTTGGAAAAAAAAAAATACTACCTGGTGGCTAAACCTGTGTAAATATATTTTTACCAACAGGATTGCACTACACAGGTCGAACAGCACGATTTGGCATGAAGACGGTGGCATCTGTGCTCGCCTATATTTTCTGGGACGTAGAACGCATAGGACAGGGGTGATCTGCACTTTTACTTGCCTGAAGCTGCAGAGAGCAGCGCTCCTCCCTCTAACTTTGGTTGCTTCGTAACTCCACAGATGCCTGATCAAATTAAATGGATCAAATGCAGAAACGCAGCCTCGTGCGACCTGCCTGAGCCAGGCTGAGCTGCACAGCCACTCCCCGACACACCGTCTTTCCACATCCAGGGGGATTCTGCATCTTTCCTCCTGTTTCTCTTCCCTCCTCGCCCTTCCCCTCTGCCTCTCCCTTTCTTTCAAAATTTGGGTCACCTTGCTTACGCCAGCACAGCTTTACCCAATGAAGATTGCTTTGGTACAGTTCCCCAGGGTAGGAATAAACCAGGGATTGCTGCTATGAGGGAGAAAGCCAGCTCTCCTTGCACAGGAATTCAGTTCTCTCCTTCTGAGGGCACAAGGGGAAGGGAATATGTAAACAAGCATTTTTATTTTCATATATTTTCTTCAATATTTCAGATAAAAGCTCAGAGCGTTACAAACATGCAATGTGCAGAAATGCATGACTTCCCTTAAGTGCATGGGGAAAAGCAGAAGCCTTTGCTTTCCAAATCTATATTTTTGCTTTTTTACTACCTCTTTCTTTAAAGAAAAAAAAAAAAGTGTTCTGTTGCTTTGAAAGCAACACACATTTGCATGTGCCCACCGCTTGAGTGTCTCTCTGCCTTGCCCAAGGAGCATGTGCCTAGCTCGAGTCCCCACGGCGAGTGGCAGAATCTGCCATATGGAGGTCACCTTGTCCAGGTCCATAAATAGCTCTTTTTCCTAAGCAAGGAAGGGAAGGAGCTACTGAGAGTAATGAAAGAGGAGGCTAGCTCGCGTCCATGGCACAGATTGGTGCCAGGGTTACAACACGCAGAGACTTGTCATGCCAGCAGCAGCAATACTGTCAATCTGCAGGCACAGAAGTCACCTAGTTCCACCGTGAAAACATGTGCCAGCCAGTTTTTCATTTCAGTTTTCACACAGGGGTTTGGATGCCTTTCAGGAGCCGAGAACAGAAACCTCAGGAAAGGTGTCCTTGGGGAGATGTCAGCAGCGCCCAGGCAAAGGGCTTTTCCTGCTAAAGGACCCACAATGGGTCTGCCAGGTTGGTTCCACACGGTGAGTCAAGGCAGGGGAGGGATTTTGAGGAAGTTAAGCAGCAGCATCAGTCCAAGCTCCCCACTGCGAACCGTGTAACGGGCACAACCACCTAACTGCCATCAGCCAGGCCCCCAGGCTGCAGCAAGGACTCCCGTGCGCCAGCAACTGGAGATGGAAAAATCAAGGTCTGCACCTTGCACAATGAATCTTTTTGCTTTATTCAGCACCTTTAAGATACCGACAACTTTGAAAATGCTGAAGCAGAACCATGTAAGAGCCACCAAGGTGCTCAGCTAGCAGCAAGTAGTTGATACCTTCATTTAAAAACAGACTGGAATGTCACCTAGTGTGTCACGCCAGACTGACTCTCACAGACCAGAAAACAGTGTCGTGTTTCCGTTGCAACATCCTGTGGAACAATATGAAATTAATGAAAATATTGCAAAAATCATGTTCCCAGGTGAATCACAGGAAATTAAATGAAGGTGGAATGGAAGGAGGAGAGAAAACTATTTCGATTCTAATTCAAAATTGTTTTGGAGTGCCAACCCTTCCCACAACACCTAAAGTCTGAATTAGCACCAGCCCTTTTTTTTGCCCCAAAACATGAAGCAGGTAAGTCATATCAGGATATAAGTTTCAGAAGAAGACATAAGATCTTGATATGCTCCATTTGCAACTTTTTAGATGGTTGCAGTGAGGTAGTTACCCAGTCATTAATTTGCCCTGCACAAGTGATGCCAGAGCAATCCTCTCCACCCTGGTAAAACTGATCCCTTACCATTTGTCAATATCGGAAGGGAAGAGCACTTATCCCTCCATGACATCTTTTTGCATCCCACAGGCTGCAAATCCCTGGTTTGATCTTGTTCAGTGCAGAACATCTGACGTGCCTGTGATGGGGAGGCTTTAAGCGCTCTTATTCCTTCTTATGATACCCATGACTATAGGATTGGATAAAAGGGATGAACAGATGGATAGATCACGTATATACACTGTAAAGCCTTTATCCTTCACTAGGTGTTGGTTTAAGCTATGCACAGTATTTTTAAATAGCTCCTTCTCTTTTTCCTTTCCCCTTCACAAGTTTTCCTCTATGTTCCTCCCCTCGGCTGTCTCTTCCCCCCCTCTCCCATACAAACACTTTGAGCTAGAGTCTTGATATATATAAAAAAGAAAACCCCACCCACCATGAAGCAGCCCTAAGCCAGTGTTTCCTTTGTCCTTGCTCTTTAAAAGCTCTAGTTGCTGCTCAGATGAGGTAACGGGCCTCATAACACAAGAAGTATGTTTTTCAGAACTTAATGTCCTCTGCCACAGATGTCGTCTCTGCCAGAGGCTTATTAACACCTCAGAAGAGCAAAGCCCTGCCCACAAAGGGAAGGGAATCTAAAGAAGATACACAAACAAAGGAGGTGAATGTTAAAAGCAGCTAATGAGGGGGAAAAAAAACCCTCCACCTTCCCATCACAGCACTTCAGAACAAGTAGCATTGCCAAGCACTAAGAACCTGGGGATTAAAGAGACAATTTAGGAAGACTTGATGTGGGAAATGGAAATCTCCTGGAAGACATTAAAGG
Organism: Clamator glandarius; assembly: GCA_033459285.1. Taxonomy (NCBI): domain Eukaryota; kingdom Metazoa; phylum Chordata; class Aves; order Cuculiformes; family Cuculidae; genus Clamator; species Clamator glandarius. The sequence continues at coordinate 37,262 of JAUNZM010002416.1, forward strand.
AACACAGAAGATCAGCGCATGTATTTGGGGAAAAGAAAAAAAAACTAGAAGAAATTTGAACGTACGCATATGGACAACTTTGCAAGGACTAACAGAAAAGCTACTTGGAAACAATCAGGAGCATTTATTTCCTATAAGGGAAATTTAAATTTGAAAGGAAATTGAAACAGTGGGACTTGCACAAAGCTGTTTCATTATCAAAAAAAGAGATGAAAGTTCAAAGGGACTTACTGGAAAAGCAAACCTGTTTGTTTACAAATGTTTTGAGTTAAAACCAATCCTCTTACAAACACCAAGAAGTACTCAAATAAAAAATCCACGCCACTGGCTTGCCTTTCTTGCTTTGGAAGTGCTACGTGTTGCTTTTGAAATGGTTTTTTTCCCACCCCCATTGCTACATTTGGTCCTCTTTGGCAATGGGGGTTGCTTCCACGGAGGCTGCCCCGCGCGTATGGCCACCTCTGCCAAGTTTGACCCCACACACCATGGCTCAAGGACTGCACAGATGTGCCTGGACATCCCATGGGGCTCCCCATCACCTTGTGCACCGGGATATGATTTCTTTTCCTTTTCTTGTCCAGCACAGCCTAGAAGCAATGCAGGTCCCCCTTTAATCCTCCGGAGAGAGATTTGAGGGAGCTGTGAAGGCCAGAATTTTCTTACTGGAGTGAGACCCTTGCTCAGAGACAAGGAACGTGGCAGAGGTCTGGGTGCAAACTGCAGAGTAAGATTTCTGGCATGTAAAAATGGTTGGCTAAGAGGGAATTGTGGGGCCATGGAGATCACCAGAAATAAACAGTAAGTCAGGACGTTCAAAAGAACACGACGACTGAGATAAGCCACAGCAAGGACAACAAAATCAGCCCCTGAGACTGTTGCTATTTAAAGAAATGTATCATATGGAAATGAACAGCCCATGGAGGGATGAGCTGGGTGCACAACACACACAATGTTACAACTGCCTGGCATTGACTCCCAAGCATCATGTCTCAGGATGAGGAAGGTTATATATTTTCAAGCTGTTCACCCCTCTTACCCCAGTTTTTTGACCCATCCTTGCTTGTGCAGGGCTGAACCAGACTGCAAGATCAGGATCATTCCAAGGACGGGAGGATGTGGTTTGTTTCAGATGGTGCTGCCTTGGATTGCAGTCAAGGAACTGAATCTTCTGCAGAGATTAACAAGCTCCACAGGTGCAGGGGAAGAACAGGCTCTTCGAACACAGGAGGAGAAAAACACACAATATGGAAAAGTGCCCACTGCCCGACTCGCTAGTGAAACTGTTAAACAACTGCCAGTGGGTTTTCTGGAAGAAGGTCAGAAGCAGCAAAGGTGTGGAAAGAGAAAGCAGCAGCCACCGATGTCCCACAGGAAGGGAACGCTAGCCAGCGCTAGGAGATACAATCTGATCCTTTGTGTATTTTGCAAGTTGCCTTGTTGGAATCAAAGACCGTAGAAAACCAGTTTGTGAAATAATGCTGGTGACAAGAGCAGCACCACCCCATGTCAGGGCTGTTTCACAGAGTGGGGCTAATTCACCTTTTGTCTGCCTAACAGTATGGCAAAAACTGAATCTTTCCGATCAGAGAGGCTGAGTTATTTCATGCTACAAACCCTTTACAGGCAGCTTGACAACAGAACGGGCTTTGCAAAGCATTACTGAGTGGCACTGAGTCTCGAAGAGCACTTCCCAAAGCCTTTCTACCCCATGGAGAATGAAAACGGTGGTAGGGAAACACCAGCTTCTCAGGGAAGGGGTGTAAATATCTTCAAGCGCGGATGGCAGCAAAAGCAATGTGATAACAAGAAGGAAGAGCTGCTGAGATTATCAGATCCTGGCATTATATTCCCAAAACACTCCTAAAGCCTCGCAGCTTCCATATGGCTCATCAGACACATACAATAACATGATCACTCAGAACATTCAGTCCTATAGAGAGGAACCTCCAGGGGAGGTTCAGGCTTGACATTAGAAAAAAAATTTCACTGAAAGGGTCATTGGGCACTGGCAGAGGCTGCCCAGGAAGGTGGTTGAGTCACCTTCCCTGGAGGTGTTTAAAAGACAGGTGGATGAGGTGCTGCAGGGCATGGTTTAGTAATTGATGGTAACAGTCAGACTCGATGATCCTGTGGATCCTTTCCAACCTAGTGATTCTGTCAAAGAAGAAACACAGACACACCCATATGCCCCTGCACATGTGCACAAAAAGGTGGCACCAGGACCTGAAACAAAAGGGATGGGAGCAAATTGTGTGTTCGAGTCAGCCTCCTCCAGGCTTCTTGTTCACAAGTGCATTGTGAACATCAAAACCTCTGGAGACGCTGCTCACACGTTGCTTCCCCACAGGGCACACATCCCAGCAAGCCACCAGACCTTGCAGTGAGGCACCTCTATGCCCATGGCCCATTTGTGGGTGCAAATCCAGTCCTCTGGGGTGCATTCCGTACATCTGTGTTGCTGATCAGTAGGTCCCACCTTGCAGTTCCACTGAGCCTCAGCCCCATATCAGCCTGCTGGAAATCCTGCCTATAAACAAGCTGGAGAATGATTCTTCCAGCATGTAAAGTGGTGCTGAATCATAGAATCATAGATAACCAGGTTGGAAGAGACCCACCGGATCATCAAGTCTAACCATTCCTATCAAACACTAAAGTATGTCCTTTAGCAGCTCACCCACCCGTCCCTTCAACACCTCCAGGGAAGGTGAATCAACCCCCTCCCTGGGCAGCCTGTTCCAGTGCCCAATAACCCTTTCCATGAAAAAATTTTTCCTGATGTCCAGACTGAAACTCCCCTGGTGGAGCTTGAGGCCGTTCCCTCTCATCCTGTCCCCTGTCACTTGGGAGAAGAGGTCAGCACCCTCCTCTCCACAACCTCCTTTCAGGGAGTTATAGAGAGCAATGAGGTCTCCCCTCAGCCTCCTCTTCTCCAGTGACTGAAGGCAGCAGTGGCTCTGTCAAGAAGCGGCTGTTGTCACATCCACCTTGGTGACATCTGAACAGTGCCTTGCCAAAGTCCTCATCCCTCTGAGCTATCAAAAGAGCAAGGGTTTTAAGAGAGCAGAAAGCGTTATTAGCCCTCCTAGGGAAACATGGTTTTCCTCTAGTTTTCCTAGAAGATATCCTTATGTGACAGCTTTGGCCATCCCCATGGTCTCCACAACCTGCAGTGTTCTATTTTCAGTCAGAGGAAGGATCAGGCCTGTAGTCAGCTCCAGAAAAACTTCTCAGTCATGGCTTGTAACCATGAAGGTTCTTTCCCCAGCCTGCTGAGGCTTAAATAGATGCAGTTTCAATTTATGATTCTTTTCCAAGACTGATAAGCCAGCACCCACATTGCTTGTTTCTCAGTCATCTGCTCTCCAGTTTTGAGAAACTATTTCAGTTCTACAAACCTGGCCTGCTATCTACTTTCTATGAGGCTTTAGGAAGAGAAAAAAAAATGGATGAATCGCCTTTTTTTCTTTTTCCAAGTGAGGGGCTCCTTCACACAGTTGCTTGCTTCTAGCATCCATTGCTTCTAGCATCCATTGCATCATTCCTTCCTTGGCATCTGCAGTTTCTTTGATGCTTTCCCTTTCCTCACCGAGGGGCTTGTTTATTTTTATTTATTTTTTATAAGCAAAGCCTACTTCTTGCTCTTCTTGTTAAAATCCCTCAACCAAGCTCCTTGAGGAGTAAAGTAGTCATACAGAAAGTTAATGAGAAATTCTCCCTCTGCCCCTGAGGATTGAAGAGGGGATAATTTAGGTAATATTCAGAGCTGGCTCTGACCCTTTTAAGACTCTCCGGCATCGCTGCAGGAGGAGAAGGAGGATCTGGCTGTCCTACATTTTCCTCATGGATGCTACCACTATTAATAGTATATGGCTTTTCTTCCACGGCTCTCCCAAAAGGTCTAAGCAGATGTGGGTGGAGCAGAAGCTCCAGTGCTGAGCACACTGCCCCATGCCGATACCCAGGCAGCACTAGGACTGCCCGTGTCATTATTAGCTCCTGGTAGCAAGTGCTAATTTCCTTCATTTCCCTACATTGGACACCCAGAAAGGTGATGAGTAGTTACGGCACCTTCTGCTGGATGCGATCATCTCATAATATCCTAATTAGCCAGATAAGCTCTCCTCCTCATCATAAGCAGTGATTTAACGTCTTCTCCCTTTGCCCAGGATGGGCTCTCCCCCTGCTCTGCTCTGCCGCACTTCACCCTGGGAAGCATTTTGTGATACTCTGGAACCCTTGTAAACCATATTCTTCGATTTGGGCAGTCTTTCAACTCCATGAAAGTTACACGTTGTTTTCATTTCTTCTCAAGTACCTCAGGTCAAAGAAAGACCTGTGTCAGTGGCTTTAAAAGCCTAATAAAGTCTTTCATCCATAGACCTGCTTGCTGGCACAAAGTCAGGGAAAACAAACTAAGTCATCGAGTGTTGTTCAAACTGTCAGATCCTTTTCAGCATGCTCTTCCTGCCAGCCTGTTCGTGTGCATTTGGGGGTTGGGACGGGGAGGAAGAGGGGGGGGAGAAAAAAAATCCTGATGGCAGAAAGCCCATCGAACAACTGGCACCTCTCCAAAGCAGTCCCCCCACCGGCCCCCAGCCCGCCTTCGTGGGCACAGGCGTCTGCCAATCTGTTCCGCGCGCACACACACACACACGCTGCACAACACAAGCAACAAAATGACTTTCCAACAACTTTGCTCACAAGTACCACTCTACTCCAAGTTTGGCACCTTGCACTTTCTCCTCTCCCCCACCTCGCCAGGCTCTGCCTCCCAACAAGCTGGACAGGTTCCAATGTTTAAAAGCCCATTTAACCACTCCCTTTTGTTTAGAAATGCTAAGCCTTGATCTGATTTTATCAACCTTTCCATGCCAAGAGGAGGAGGATGCTAAGGGTTTCTGAGGAACCTGCGATCAGCTGAAAAGCTCCAGGAGCCCTTCAAGCTTCGAGAAGGGCTTTGCCCCTTTGCAGCAGCCCTTGTGCTATTGAGAAGCCCCAGAAGGAGAGCATGTACCATTCATGGGACCACACAGGATGGCTTCCACTCTTGCTTTTGTGCACATTTCTCCCTTTAAAAACTTTATTTTTGGCACGTGTAGGAGCTGAAATTCAGTGCCATGCTTGGCAGGCGCTGTCTATTGATGGTTAAATAGTTCTTAACACTTTGCCTTATTCAGTGCTGCTACGCTCAGGAAAAGCAGAGCGGCAGAGGAGGGAAGCAAAGAGGCAAGAACAGGACCTGTGCTCTGATTGACAATTGTAATCTTCCTAGGTATTGTTAGGAGACATCTTTCTGCACTTGATAAACCCAGCGTGATTACGTGAAACATATCCTTTTAAAATATATTTCTCCTTTCCATAAAGCAGGTAAAGCCAACTGCATTTAGAGCTAATTTCAACTCCTTTGTGCAGTGCAGCATTTGGATGCCCTCTTAAGGATGGTAGGTTTGAAAGTTTGTCTTATCAACATCCTTTCCTCATAACTCCAGAAAAGCTCTTAACACCAGCGACAGAAAAGACTGCTAGATTACAAGTCAGACTGAGCCAGAGAGCTCTGGAGTAATGCAACACCCTTCCCAAAAATATACCTCCCTTTCCCACATGGTTATTTCTTTTAGGGAGACCGGAGAGGAAGAATACACATGTTCACCCAGTTACTGTGTGTGGAAAGACATAAACAAACATTGACCACCAAGATCACCAGCCACGGGAAAAGACATTTTGGTTCAATTCTTCATATTCATCATCCCACCACGTCTGTGCTACTGCTGGTCACGGTGCTGCTGAACAGGGGGGGAACATAAACATCCATATTGCTGTTAGAAATTTGAATGAATATGAATAGTTTCTCATCTGTGGCAATTTACACCAATCAAGGCTTCATCTCCATGTATCCAGGGACCTGGAGGAAAGAGCCTGCCTCCTGCTAGGCATTTACTGACACATGTTTAGCTTTTCTACACTGGCTCCGCCCTTCTCTTTGGGAAATGAAAAGCAGAGGAAACATGAAGGAAGTACTGATGAGCAGGCAGCTGTGGTCAACAGAAGCAGCAGCATGATTGAGAGAGATCCTGTCAAAAAGCCTTATACAGAAGAGTCTTACTGGCACTGAGAACAGCAGAGCCTGGAACAACCTCACTGAGAAACAAATTGCACACAGACTCTATCCAAGCAACTTTCTTCAATCCAAACCAGTCAGATATCTTTGATACCCTGCAGCTTCAAGGAGGATAACAGGCAGTTGAGTGCTTGTGCTGAAGATCACGTTAGCTCTACTGGATTATTCAGGTCATGCTAAACAGCAAATTCAGTGGATTAAAAGAGTCCTCATTCCTGCTGTGCAGTTTTAACAGTCTGCAAGTTACACAGAGGGCCTAAGGATGCTATGTACATTGCATATCTTGTGTGGCACTTTATAGTCAGACAAGCTCAGCAAGGGGCATTTGCCTTCCTAAAAATTACCATTGACCCATTCCTGTTTAGGAACATTGAGAAACCAATGGACTCGCCCAGCAGCTATGGGAAAATCTCTTTGCCAAGCCATGCAGAACTCACTTTTGTGTCTGCAGTGTATTGGCAATGTATTACCATGACAAAACCAAATTACCACCATTGAGGACAGCCTTTGCTAATACAACAGTTCCTCTATAGTAACATACTCGTGTGCACAAATGATAGCACAATGGAGTGGATGTGTAACTGCTATAGGATCTCTGTAGTAATGATGCAAAGTGTTTCAGCTTCTTTCTTGCCTTGCTCCAGTCATTGTCCATGGAGGCATTAGTGTAAAGTTGAGCAGCACAAAGCACGCCTAACATCAACGTTGTCTCACGATAAGGTCTATTCCTGAAGTTGCTACAGAGCAAAGGCAGGATGGCCCTGGTTTTCACTACAAAACATTCTGGGGGCTTTGCTGTGTCAAGCACTCTCTGTGCTCCCATTACGGGTCAGCGAAATCGTAGGTGTTCCTGTACAGTGACCAAAATCAATGTAGTACCAATACCACCAATAATGAAACCACCCTCACTAATTAAGGCGGTATTTCAGACATCAACTGAAAAAGGCTTTTGTAATCATCACAAATGAAGATGTATTGCCTGGGAAAGGAGGCTCTGGGACAGGTAGGAAGAGAAGAATCCAGCTTTCCAACTCAGGTCTTATCACACACTTGCCAGCTCCTGCGTACTGAGACCTACACCAAGCACACAGCAGAGCCAAAGCTCCCTAGAACCATCATGCTTGTGACCAATGCTCATTTGAAATGACAAAACCCTCAATGGGTAAATGAGCAAATAAATGAACTGGTGGTGTTTCTGCTTGAGTTTTCAAAATACCTACTGCCCAGGGTAGACAACCCAGGTGAGGTCTCTGATGTCTCATAGAGGTGGAAATGTACAGTTCCCCTCCCTTCAGGGGAGCAGTGATGGGGTCTCCCCTCTCCCTCACTGTCCGTGCTAAAAAACTTGTAGGAATTAAATATCATTGAGACTTCTACCTCTGACAAAACTGGTAGAAATTAGCTGACAGGCTTGAAAAATATTATGGAAACTGATAGACAGAGACACCTACACACTGCTTGGGATGGCACAGAACTGCTTTCCCAAGAAAAACTAGGCTAAAAATGAAAACGGTCAGTGCCTGAGCAGGTCAAGACGTGAATGTGAGCTTGTTGGTAACAGGCTGACAGATTCTTGAGGAGGCAGACAGCTCTCACAGGATTCATTGAGCAACTAAAGAGAGAAGGATTTGGTTTAGAGTAAAGCACTAAGTCATGCACAAGGGTTTAGGAGGACAGTTCTTCCTAAAAGTAACCTCAATCAGCAGTTTCAGAGAGTAGCTTGGACCTCACAGTCAGCTTGTAATGAACTCAAATCCCACACCTGCACTCAAAAATCCAAACTAGAAGCTAGAACAGTTACTTTTCCAGCCATAGTTCTTCTTTAACCGACATGTAAAGTCAGGATACAATAACACTTAAAAAACCCACTCTACTAAGTAAGGAGGTGTTCCAGGCCAGGTTGGATGGGTCTTTGAGCAACCTGATCCAGTGAGAGGTGTCCCTGCTCACGGCAGGGTGCAGAACTGAATGAGCTTTAATGTCCCTGCCAACTCAAACCATTCTATGGCTCTATATCATTACTTTTCATTGACAGAACGACAGTGAAACCTGCCACCATAACTATTTGACAAAGTTTTTTTACCAAGGTTTGCAGAGATTCCTGGCTGTTTTTTCAGCTAAGAAAAGTCACCAGGAGCTCGTACACAAAGGACTTCTTGAGGGCAGGAGGTGGCAAAGCTGAGCATTCATCACCAGCAGATCAGGGAGCAGATGGAAAAACCACAGAAAGAGGTTGCACAGAGTTTGCTGTTTCTTTAAGTCGCTGATGGATTCACGCATGATGCAACTAGACACAACATAGCACTTGCATCTTCCTGCATCAGTGATTCTGCAGACATAGATCTTCCCACCCTCCTCTTCCCCCTTCAAGGCCCAGACATATTTTTTGTCTTCAACTGGATACAATAAACTTCCTCCATACAAGCCCAGCAAAACAAAACATCCCCTTTTCAGTCCACAGAGCTGCCATGGCAGAAATAAATATTATTTTGTTTGCTGGGGTTTTCTTTCTGGATGCTGCTGTTTTGTTTTCCAAAATCATTGTTCTGCAGAACAATTTAACAAAACATGTTCTTCCCGATTCAAGACTTTGTGTAGCTTGCTGCAGAGTAGCTGTGTTCTTATTGAAAAAGCCAACCCTTCCAAGCCCAATCCCAAACTTCTCTGAAATCTCAACCTCTAGAGAACACCCTAAATCAGTAAATCCAAGGCAAACACTGAGCTTTTTTTTGGTTTCAACAGAAAACCACCAAATACAAAGGTCTCTGCAGCTTTGCCATGGTTTGCAAGCAGAAGATAACACTCTTGATTTTGCACCTCTGCTCAGAGCACACCACAGCTGAAGGAAGGCAGCTGGGCATAGACTAACTCATTCCTTACTCCCAGTCTGACCTTTGTTTGCAGTTAGTATCAGCATTGCTTGGGGGACATGGTAGCAACTGCCCATCTGGCTGCTGTTCCGGGAGTTCAGGATAAATCATCCAGCAGCACAACGGCCCCGCACCAGCCACCTTGGCCGTGTTGTGTTTTCAGAAGCACATTGCTTGACGTTGCTGAATGAAGCGCGGGGATGAGCCCTCCTTGGAAGAGAAACCTGCTTTATGATCCTAACGTGGAATCACCAAGCTAAAGCACCTGTAAAGCAGCCTGAACTCCGTTTGCAGGGGGCAGCTTCAGGAATTAGCATCTGTTTTCTCTTTCTCCCTTCCTTCTCACTTCAATCGCCTGATCTAGTGGTAATTTTCCTCTCCCTGCTGCCTCCCTCTCCATCCTTTCCTTCTCTCTTCCCACCCTGTCAACCAATGACAAAAATAGAGATGCGAAAAGACACAATTGCATAAAAGAAGGGATTTTTCCATCTTTAATCACCAAGGGGGATTGTTTATCATGCTACCTTACTGCAAAAGCATAGCAGGTTAGGCAGGTAAGATTTGGAAGGAGGCTGTGTGATACATTGAGCTGAGGCTGCCCCTTGACCTCCAGCTCCCTGCCTGCTCTGCTTTCAGCTTTATTGAAGGCACCAGGCATGAAATGGTAGCAGCGATGATGCTTCAGTGCATTTCTAAGCAGCCTTTGTACAAAAGGAGTAGTTGTATCAAATGTGCACCCTGCTTGGTGTGCTTACCTTTAACGGGTGTACCTGGGGAGGAATACTGCCCTGGTTTTACTTCACTAATAAAAAAAGCATGTTTCCGCACAAACACCAGCTCTATAGCTCAGCAGATACAAGGCTGTTGTACTCCAGGGTTAGAATTCATTTAAAGAAATCAGAGTTACTGACAATTTTGAGATAAAAATTGACGCTTACCTTGAATTTTGTCTGGTTGGACTTGGGGGTTTCTTTTTCCCCAACAAGGGCTGCTTCACTGGGCTTCTTGTAGCTAGAGGAAACAAAATAAAGAATATTGTAAGAATAAAGGAAAAGAAGAAATTATACCAGCATGCTGCTTAAGAAAATCTATTCATTCTGTTTTATTTTGCTTTTTGTTCAGTATCACAGCTGATCAGGTTAAGCTTCGCAAAAAAAAAAAAAAAAAAAAAAATCCATCATGGGTATAGCCTCATTTTTAGTGAAAAACCACTATTGCTCTGACCTCTGTTCACTCAAGTGTTGTTTCTCCCCTTCCAGCCTCTTCCTTCCTCACCGTTGATCACACTGGAAACTGAGACTGGGCCCCAAACTCCTCTTTGATGTCTCATTATATTCACCAGAGTAGATTATCTCCAAACTCTGTATATTTTTCCGATACTCAACAACTAAATTAACACAAGGTTAACATGAGATTAATTTCCTGGTGCCATCATCACACCTTCCAGGACAATCACTCATACAACTTAGGGCAATCCTTTCCATTTCCACCAAGGCTATGACAAGCTACTTGACCATTTCTGAGCAGTGGAGGAGCAGAAGGGGGTTCCTCTGAGCAGCACGTGCTTTTTTCCCCGTGGGCAGCTGCTCATTGCCTTTTATTTCTCCTCCATACTGATTTCCAAGCTGAAGGGTCCCATCCTTCACCTCCATGCATCCTATAGTCATTCATATCAGCACAAACCACATTTAAACTAAGCAAAGGTCCTGAAAGAAGACACCAAACCCATGGCATTGCCAGAAGAAGGGAGTGCGTCAACTCTCTGTCTTTAATTGTACATGCGCCATAGAAAATTAATAGATCACATCATCCAATGGACCACCTACAGCTCTCAAAGTTTAACCAGAACGAACCAAAGAGGCTCCATTCAGAGATTTAAATCAAGAAAATATCATCACAAAATAAAATTATTCCCGTTATGATTTTTTATTTTAAATGATTGCTACTCAGTAGGGCTGCATACATTATTTTCTTTAGAGTAATTCAGTCTGGACTTGTTCAATATATTTGAGAGGTTCCCCCAAATAACTTATTTTAGAAAGATGGATTTATCAAGATTAGAAATTTCCCCTGGAAATTCACAGTAAATATTTTTTTAACCTACTTTTCTTCCTCGCTTCCTCCCCAGGAGCTCTTTGTCTCACATCAGTGCTCCGCCACTCTCAGATCCTACAAGTCCTTCTGCCTCAATGCTTCTTGGGATAAAATGATCTTTACCAGTGACTCTGACAGAGCTGATTTAAAGTGGTCTTTCTTGATTCATGCATTTCTCTATTCCTCTCTCTTCTCTCCAGTCTTACAGCTATAATTAGTGGTGCATTTCATTTTAATAAATAAACCCACCAAACCACAACCCCCCTAAAAAGCATCCTAATTCCCTCTGCCCCCACAACCTCCCTCTCTCTCTGCCAGTCACATCCCCCAGGGATCTGTGCTCAGGATGGCAGTGGGGCTGCCCGAGCCAGATGGGAGCTGCTGAAGACCTTGGAGATCAAGCCACCAGCTTTCAATCTTGACATTTGGTCGTGGGTGGCAATTTCTTGCTTTCACACTTAAAAAAATGTTGAAAGCCAAAGTAGCTCTGTTTGATGGGGAATCGAAGGCTGGTTAGTCTTAACTTGTTATGTGCAGATGTTGAGAAAGTATTTCCTGCTCACTCTGGCCAGAATCGGTCTTCATCCCGTTAGCCAACACTCAACATCCAAGCTGAAAGCCCTCCCTAAGCTGCACAAGACCTCTAACGGGGACCTGGTGCCATTCACCAGGAGTCAGGAGGAGAGTAAAGCTCGCTCTTTCCCATGCTGCCCTATAAATGCTTTGGAAACCAGCCCTGAACATCTAAGTTTTTAGCATCATTGCAAAATGTTTTCCTGAGGGCCCCTCTCCCATACCATCCAAGGTGTGATGCAGGGCCAGCAGCACCTTGCCTAGTACAGAGAGCAGGAGTGAGGACAACTCTCCTCTTCTTTTTGGAAATAAGGAGGATCCTTCTTCATGTGCTTTTATTAAACCATGTGCCCGCGCTGTGAGCTCAAAATGACACTTTTGAATAATTTAAGATAACGATAATAGAAACATTAAAAAAACTCTCAGAGAGACCAAACCCAATTCCTCTTCGCAGCTTCTGAATTAGTTTCTCACTTGTAGCCACTTCTGCTCTATCTTAAGAGCTATAAGAGAAGCACGATAGAAAGGGATATTAGAAAATTACTAATGCTTTTTTGAAAGCACCTATTGCTTAATCTTCTGCAGTGCTATTTCTGGATTCCTGTGCAGCTTTCATCTTTACTCTGCGTGTTTTCGGAGACACCTTGCACAATCACAGCCCAAGATGCGTTGTTTTTGCGCATTTTCCCCTGCAGCTGTTTTGTTCAATTGGAGATGCTGGAGATTCACTGGGTCAAGAGTTCTTTTTTTAAATAAGCCATGAGCTTTATTTACAAGACAACATTAACCATTTGGATTTCCCAGCTCCAAAATTCCTTGCAGGCATTCTGAATATATTAGTTTGTTTTTTTTTTTTTTTTCTTTTAGAGTCTGTTCTTAAAGCTAGCAGTGCTGGGTCTGACACAGCTGGGGACTCTGCCACTTTTTCATGCTTTGCTTTCAGGAAGGCAGAAATGCAAGCTACTCCTAAAACCCCAGGATCAGAACATCATCTTTTTCCCCAGCAACATCTGGAATATTAACAGACAGGAGCAGGGTTGGAGTTGCATTGGCTGAACCAATCTCTGGCAGGAGCCTCCCCCCGCTCCCAAGAAGGGAAAAGCAGCAGAGAAGGTGAGGAGCAGCAGACGCACTCACCGCTGCGTGACTCCAGTTTCATGCCTGCACTTCTCCACTGATTTATGGGGCAGCTCAGTTCCAGACCCACCTCCTTCAGGAGGAGGAACTTCAACTCCATGTGAATAATAGGGTCCTATAGCTCTTAAAGCAGTCACTGCTTCTTTCTGGGGTGGGGAGGAGAGAAATAATGGTGCAGAGAAATATTTCTCCTCCCTTTGGATGGCTCTGAAAATGGACTGCGCAGCCAGTGAGCTGGTGCATTTTGCAACGTTAAAAAAAAAAAGGAAAAAAAAAGAAAAAAAAAAAGAAAAAAAAAGGAAAAAAAGGAAAAAAAAGGAAAAAAAGGAAAAGATGTAAAGCCCATAACCCAAAACACAGCTCGAGACGATGAGGAGGAGATCCCACAACCCACTCCCGTCATTAAAGCTGCACAATAGAAGACACACACGCCTTCCGCCCATTCAATCTCTCCCTTCCATCTACATAGCTATATACACATGCCCCACAAAGGCATATTTTCCACGTTAAGCCTATGGATTACTGGCTCAGGCCCTTCGGAAAAAAAAAAAAGAAAAACCCTAAAAAAATGTTGCCAAGGCAACGAGCCAGGGGTTGCTATGGCATCTCGGAGCCGAGCAGCTGGGCCAATCCCTGCTCCCTGCGAGCTGGGAAGGCGCAAAGCCTCTAAATTTAATGTCAGTGCGGAGAGGAAGAGAAGCTGTTGAGGCATGCATGATGCTGAGCGTGCGCTTGCTAAATGCGGACAACATGGCCCCCATGATTAGGACCAGCACACTAATGAATATTCATTGGGCTGATTAAAGCAAAGTCAATTAACTACTTGACTGCTTGATTTTTTGCTGGATTTTATTCATCTCTTT
>JAUNZM010002417.1:0-27766 GCA_033459285.1 Clamator glandarius
TGTTTAAGGTTAGGGTAGATGAGGTGCTTAGGAGCACGATTTAGGGAATGGTAGGAATGGTTGGACTCGACGATCCAGTGGGTCTCTTCCAACCTGGTCATTCTGTGTGATTCTGTGATTGCTTAAGGTCTCATGGATTGGGGTCCCCATGGGTTGAGATCTCATGGGTCAAGAACTCATGGGTTGAGGTCTCCAGGGGTTGAGATCTCACGATTTGAGATCTCCATGGGCTGGGTTCCCATGGGTTGGGTTCTCATGGGTTGAGGTCCCCATGGGTTGAGGTCTCATGGATTGGGGTCCCCATGGGTTGGGGTCCCCATGGGTTGAGATCTCATGGGATGAGATCTCATGGGTTGAGGTCTCCAGAGGTTGAGATCTCACAATTTGAGATCTCCATGGGTTGGGTTCCCATGGCTTGAAGTCTCATGGATTGGGGTCCCCATGGGTTGAGATCTCATGGATCAAGATCTCATGATTTGAGGTCTCCATTGCTTAAGGTCTCATGGATTGGGGTCCCCATGGGTTGAGGTCTCGTGTGTTGAGGTCTCATGGATTGGGGTCCCCATGGGTTGAGATCTCATGGGATGAGGTCTCCAGGGGTTGAGATCTCATGATTTGAGATCTCCATGGGTTGGGTTCCCATGGCTTGAGGTCTCATGGGTTGAGGTCCCCATGGGTTGAGATCTCATGGATCGAGATCTCATGATTTGAGGTCTCCAGGGATTGAGATCTCATGATTTGAGACCTCCATGGGTTGGGTTCCCATGGCTTAAGGTCTCATGGATTGGGGTCTCCATGGGTTGAGATCTCATGATTTGAGATCTCCATGGGTTGGGTTCTCATGGGTTGAGGTCTCATGGATTGGGGTCCCCATGGGTTGAGATCTCCATGGGTTGGGTTCCCATGGCTTGAGGTCTCCATGAGTTGAGGTCTCATGGGTTGGTTCCCATGGGTTGGGGTCCCCACGGCTTGACCTTCCCATGGGTTGATGTTCCCACGGTTGGGATCCCATGGGTTGAGGTCTCATGGTTTGAGATCCCATAGGTTGAGGCGCCCATGGGTTGGGGTCCCATGGGTTGGGGTCCCATGGGTTGGGGTCCCGACGCGTGTCCTGGTGGCCTCGGCAGTGACCTGGCGCTGCGGAACTGCCTGCTGACCTCGGAGCTGACCGTGCGGCTGGGGGACTACGGGCTGGCCCACAGCAACTACCGGGTGCGTGGGGACACGGGGGGACACGGGGGGACACGGGGGGACACGAGGAGGTTGGGGGGGGGACACGAGGACGGGGACCAACCAGGGTGGGGGGACAACGGGGTGGGGACGAGGATGGAGGATGAGGGGATGGAGATTCACAAGGATGGGAAGACGGGGACCAGGTGGGTTGGGGACACGGGGACCAACCAGGATGGGGACAAGGATGGGGGACACGGGGCTGGGGACCCACCAGGATGGGAACCGAGGAGGGGGGGACAAGGCCCAGCTGGGCTGGGGGGACACGAGGACGGGGACCAACCAAGGGTCGGGAGCCCTGGGACCACCCGGTGGCTCTGGGGACGGGTTGGGGACAGCGGGTGCCACCCCCCCCCCAGGAGGACTATTATGTCACCCCCGAGCGGGTCTGGGTGCCCCTGCGCTGGGCGGCCCCCGAGCTGCTGGCCGAGAGCCGCGGGACCCTGGTGGTGGCCGAGCAGAGCAAGGAGAGCAACGTCTGGTGAGTGGGGGACGCCAGACGGACTGGGGGGACAGTAGAGAACGTGGGGGGACAGCAGAGAACACGGGGACACCACGAGGACATTGGGGGCACCAGAGGATACGGGGGGCACCATGAGAACGTGGGGGGACAGTAGAGAACCAGGGGACACTAGAGGTCATGGGGGACACCAGAGAACGTGGGGGACACCATGAGGACATGGGGGGACAGTAGAGAACATGGGGACACTAGAGGACATGGGGGACACTAGAGAGCATTGGGGACACCAGAAGGACATGGGGGACACCAGAGAACGTGGGGACACCACGAGGACATGGGGGGACAGTAGAGGACATGGGGACACTAGAGGACATGGGGGACACCAGAGAACGTGGGGACACTAGAGGACATGGGGGGAAACCATGAGTACATAGGCAGATGGTAGAGAATATTGGGGACACTAGAGGACATTGGGGACACTAGAGAACATGGGGACACCACAAGGACATTGGGGACACCAGAGAACGTGGGGGACACCATGAGGACATGGGGGGACATTAGAGGACATGGGGGACACCAGAGAACGGGGGGGACATGAGAGGACATTGGGGGACACCACGAGGACATTGGGGACACCAGAGGACATGGGGGACATCAGAGAATGCGAGGGACACCAGAGAATGTGGGGGACATCAGAGAACATTGGGGACACCAGAGGACATCTGGGGACACCACAAGGACATCGGGGACCTCAGGGCGCAACATCTGGTTGGGTTCATCAAGGACCCGGAGGGACACGGGGTGGGACCTTGGGGACCCCAGGAGAGCGACGTCCGATGTCGCGGGGGCCTCGGGGACAAGCGGGGACGTGGTGGGGACGGTGCCAGTGTCCCCGTGGGGTCCCCATGGCGGCGTGATGGGGACAGTCTCGGTCCCGGTGTCCCCATGGTGTCCCCGCAGGGCGCTGGGGGTGACGCTGTGGGAGCTCTTCGAGCTGGGCCTCCAGCCGTACCCCAACCTCTCGGACCAGGAGCTGCTGGGGCTCCTGCTGCGGCGGCGCCCGCTGCCCCTCGCCCGCCCGCGCCTCAACCTGCCCCGCGCCGACGCCTGGTGAGGACGGACACCCCGTCCCCGTCCCCGTCCCCACGGGGGCCCCGGCGTGGTGGGTCCCCGGCCCCACGTGTCCCTCACCGCCCCGTCGCCCCCACTTCGAGCCCCTCCAGTCCCACTGGTCCCCGTCCCTGTTCCCCTGTGGCTGTGGGTCCCCAACCTTGGGGTGTCCCTGTTCCTGAGGTGCCCCTGTCCCCATCCTTGGGGTGTCCCTGTTCCTGAGGTGCCCCCGTCCCCATCCTTGGGGTGTCCCCGTTCCTGAGGTGCCCCCGTCCTCATCCTTGGGGTGTCCCCGTTCCTGAGGTGCCCCTGTCCCCAACCTTGGGGTGTCCCCGTTCCTGAGGTGCCCCTGTCCCCAAACTTGGGGTGTCCCCGTTCCTGAGGTGCCCCTGTCCCCAAACTTGGGGTGTCCCCGTTCCTGAGGTGCCCCTGTCCCCATCCTTGGTGTCCCCAACCCCGTCCCCACGTGTCCCTCGCCCCGATGTCCCCAGGTTCGAGGTTCCCCACCCCTCGGGGCGTCCCCAACCCCGTCCCCACGTGTCCCTCGCCCCAATGTCCCCAGGTTCGAGGTTCCCCACCCCTCGGGGTGTCCCCAGCCCTGTCCCCACGTGTCCCTCGCCCCGATGTCCCCAGGTTCGAGGTTCCCCACCCCTCGGGGCGTCCCCAGCCCCGTCCCCACGTGTCCCTCGCCCCGATGTCCCCAGGTTCGAGGTTCCCCACCCCTCGGGGCGTCCCCAACCCCGTCCCCACGTGTCCCTCGCCCCGATGTCCCCAGGTTCGAGGTTCCCCACCCCTCGGGGCGTCCCCAGCCCCGTCCCCACGTGTCCCTCACCCCGATGTCCCCAGGTTCGAGGTTCCCCACCCCTCGGGGCGTCCCCAGCCCCGTCCCCACGTGTCCCTCACCCCGATGTCCCCAGGTTCGAGGTTCCCCACCCCTCGGGGTGTCCCCAGCCCTGTCCCCACGTGTCCCTCACCCCGATGTCCCCAGGTTCGAGGTTCCCCACCCCTCGGGGTGTCCCCAGCCCTGTCCCCACGTGTCCCTCACCCCCTTCTCCCCAGGTTCGAGGTTCCCCACCCCTCGGGGCGTCCCCAGCCCCGTCCCCACGTGTCCCTCGCCCCGATGTCCCCAGGTTCGAGCTGCTCCAGTGGTGCTGGCGTTCTCCGCCGCAGCGTCCGTCCCTCGAGGAGCTCCCGGGGCGCCTCGGGGTGCTGGTGTCGTCCCCGGGGGGGGTCCCGCCGCCCGCTCCGCGCCCCGGCTCGGCCTTCCCGCTCCTGGACGCCTTCGGGGTCGGCGCGGAGGCCGAGGACGACGTCCTGCGGGTGACGCGGAGCAGCCGCGGCCGTTTGGCCTTCGAGTGCGTGTGGGAGCGGGGGGGTCCCCGGCGGGCGCCGAACCCCCCGGGCCGGGTGCCCGTGCTGGGCGCCCGCAGCCCCTCGGGGGGCAGCGACTACTTCATCCGCCTGGAGGAGCACGAGGGCGGCCGAGGCCTCGCGGCGGCGCCGCGGCCCGAGGGGGGCAGCTCGGCGGGGAGCACGGCCGGCAGCGCCGCCGGCAGCCCCCCGAGACGCGCCCTGCCGTGTCCCCTGTGCCGCCAGGACGAGGACGGCGCCCGCGCCTGCTCCTGCGCCCTGGCCCGCGCCGACCTGGTGCGGGGCTGGAGGGAGCGGGGGGCCCCGCTGCGGCCCCCGAGAGGCGGCGCCGGGAGGGACCACGACGACGACGACGACGACTCCCTGCGCGCCGAGAGGGGGTCGCTGGGAGACGGGCCCGACGAGGGCGACGCCACCGCAGGGGACGGGCGGGGGTGCCAGGCCCTGGCGGCCACCGACGAGGACACGGCGGCCACCGACGAGGACAGGGAGGGCTTCGAGACAACGATGGGCGTCAACGAGACCACGATGGGCTTCAACGAGACCACGATGGGCGTCAACGAGACCACGATGGGCTTCAACGAGACCACGATGGGCGTCAACGAGACCACGATGGGCTTCAACGAGGCCATGGTGGCCACCAACAAGGACATGGAGGGCATCAAGACCATGACAGGCATCAACGAGACCACGATGGGCATCTACAAGGCCATGGTGGCCACCAACAAGGACACGGGGGGCATCAAGACCACGATGGGCATCAACGAGACCAGGATGGGCATCAACGAGGCCACAGTGGCCACCAACAAGGACATGGAGGGCATCAACAAGACCATGGAGGGCATCAAGGCCATGGCTGGCATCAACAAGACCATGATGGGCATCAATGAGGCCATGGAGGCCACCAACAAGGACATGGAGGGTATCAAGACCACGATGGGCATCAACAAGACCATGGTGGCCACCAACGAGGCCATGGTGGCCACCAACAAGACCATGGAAGGCATCAAGGCCATGGTCGGCGTCAACCAGACCACGATGGGCATCAGCAAGACCATGGTGGCCACCATCGAGGCCACAATGGACGTCAACGGCAGTTGGGGGGCAGAGGGACGGGGCCCAGCGGTGCGGCAAGAGGAGAGGGCGCCGTGGGGAGAAGAGAGGGCCACGATGGCCCCACTGGAGCTGGAGGTGGCCCCGTGGGGACAGGAGAGGCCGTCACTGACCCAAGGGACGTCCCCTCTGTCCCTGGAGATGGCCCCATGGGGACAGGAGAGGCCGTCGGTGAGCAAGAGGCCATCGTGGACCCAAGAAAAGCCACCGGCGACAAGGAAGGTGGCACCTGGGGCGCAGGGGACGTCCCCTCTGTCCCTGGAGATGGCCCCGTGGGGACAGGAGAGGCCGTCGCTGACCCGAGGGGCGTCCCCTCTGTCCCTGGAGATGGCCCCGGGGGGACACGAGGCGTCTTCGTCAACTCACGAGAGGCCATCGCTGAGCAGAGAGGTGGCACCCGGGGCGCGAGGGACGTCCCCGCTGGAGCTGGAGGTGGCCTCCTGGGGACAAGAGAGGCCATCGCTGGCACAAGGGACGTCCCCTTCGGCGCCTCAGATGGTCCCGTGGGGCCGAGGGACGTCCCGTTTGCCACCAGAAACGGCGCCGGGGCCACCAGGGACGTCCCCGCTGGAGCTGGAGGTGGCCCCGTGGGGACAGGAGAGGCCACCACCAAGGGAGAGGTTGGCCACGACCAGAGAGGTGGCACTCGGGGCGCGAGGGACGTCCCCACTGGAGCTGGAGGTGGCCTCGTGGGGACACGGCAGGTCATCGTTGACCCGAGGGACGTCCCCTTTGGAGCTGAAGGTGGCTTCGTGGGGACAAGAGAGGGCACCGCTGGCCAGAGAGGTGGCACCTGGGCCGCGAGGGACGTCCCCTTTGGGACTGGAGGTGGCCCCGTGGGGACAGGAGAAGCCACCGCCGACCCAGGAGGGATCTTCGATGGGAGAGAAGCGACCGGTGACACAAGGGACGTCCCCTTTGGCATCAGAGGTGGCCTCGTGGGGCCAAGAGAGGTCGTCGTCGATGCAAGGGACGTCCCCTTTGGAGCTGGAGGTGGCCTCGCGGGGACAGGAGAAGCCACCGCTGACTCAAGAGAGGTCGTCAACGAGAGAGGTGGCACCTGGGGCACGAGCGACGTCCCCTTTGTCATCAGAGGTGGCCTCGCGGGGACAAGACAGGTCATCGTGGGGACAAGAGAGGCCACCGTTGACCCAAGGGACGTCCCCTTTGGAACTGGAGGTGGCTCCGTGGGGACACGAGAAGCCACCGCTGACTCGAGAGAGGCCACCGATGAGAGAGGTGGCACCAGTGACCCAAGGGACGTCCCCTTTGGAACTGGAGGTGGCCCTGTGGGGACACGAGAGGCCACCGCTGACTCGAGAGAGGCCACCGATGAGAGAGGTGGCACCAGTGACCCAAGAGACGTCCCCTTTGGAACTGGAGGTGGCCCCGTGGGGACACGAGAGGCCACCGCTGGCCAGAGGGGTGACACCTGGGGCGCAGGGGACGTCCCCTTTGGAACCGGAGGCGGCTTCGTGGGGACTGACTCAAGAGAGGCCACCGATGACACCAGGGGCGTCCCCTTTGGCACCAGAGGTGGCTTCGTGGGGACAAGAGAGGCCACTGACCAGAGAGGTGGCACCTGGGGCGCGTGGGACGTCCCCTTTGGGACCGGAGGTGGCCCCGTGGGGACAAGAAAGGTCATCGCTGACCCAAGGGACGTCCCCTTTGGCACTGGAGAAGGACTCGTGGGGACAAGAGAAGCCACCGTTGAGAGAGGTGGCACCTGGGACACCAGGAACGTCCCCTTTGGGACCGGAGGTGGCCTCGCGGGGACAGGAGAGGCCACCCTCGACGGGAGAGGTGGCACCTGGGGTGCGAGGGACGTCCCCTTTGTCCCCACAGATGGCCCCGTGGGGACAAGGGGCACCAGCCGGGACACCAGGAACGTCCCCTTTGGACCGGGAGGTGGCCTCGTGGGGACAGGAGAGGCCACCGCTGACCCAAGGGACGTCCCCCTTGTCACCAAAGAAGCCCCCACGGGGCCAAGGAAGGTCCCCGCTGACCGGGGAGGTGGCACCAGCGGCACCCAGGACGTCCCCTTTGGAGGAGGAGGTGGCCCCGTGGGGACAAGAGAGGCCACCGGTGCCACAAGGGACATCCCCGTGGGGACAAGGGACACCCGAGGTGGCCCTGCGGGGTCCGGAGATGCCACCGTGCGCTCGAGGGACGTCCCCACGGGCAGGAGAGGTGGCGCCACCGCAAGAGATGCTACCAGGGCCCCAGGGGACACCCCCTTTGGCACCTGGGGGACACGGGGCGTCCCCGCAGCCACCGGAGGTGCCACCTCCAGCACCAGGAACGTCACCGAAGGGGGGGGGGACCCCAGCCACCCCCACCGAGGGCTCCCTGCGCGGCCACCAACGTCACCGAGGAGGCGGCCCTGGCGGACGGGGCTCTCGGGGACCCCCTCGCGGTCACCCCCCAGGCCACCGGGGCCACCGGGAGCTGCCCAGAGGCGTCCCCAAAGGCGGCTCCGGGGATGTCCCCAAAGGGGCTTCCAGGGGGGCACCGAGAGGTGGCTCCAAGCGAGGGCCGAGGGACGTCCCCAAAGGGACCCCAAGGGACGTCCCCAAAGGGGCCCCCCGGGACGCCCCCACAACGATGCCAAGAGACGTCGTCCTCGGGGCCCTCGGAGCCGTCCCCGTCGGGGTCCCCGGAGCCGTCCCCGTCGGGGTCTTCCGCGACGTCTCCAGGGAGCTGCTCCTCGGGGCGCTGCCCGGCTGGGGACCCCAATCCGTGTCCCACGAGGCCCCCCAAGGCGTCCCCCGAGAAAGGGCCCAAGGGGTCCCCCAGGAGGCGCTCGGGGAAGGCCCCGACCGGGTCCCCCAAGAGGCGCCGAGAGGGGTCGCCGAGGAAAGGCCCCGATTCGTCCCCAAGGGGGTCCCCGAGGAGATTCCAAGAGGCGTCGCCAAGGAAAGGCCTGGAGATGTCCCCAAGGAGGCGCCAGGAGACGTCCCCAAGGGGTTCTCCGAGGAGATTCCAAGAGACGTCCCCGAGGAAGCACCAAGAAATGTCCCCAAGGGGTTCTCCAAGGAGACTCCAAGAGATGTCACCAAGGAGATGCCACGAGATGTTTTCAAAGGGCTCTCCGAGGAGATTCCAAGAGACGTCCCCGAGGAAGCACCAAGAGATGCCACCAAGAGGTTCTCCGAGGAGATTCCAGGAAACGTCCCCAAGGAGAAGCCAAGAAGCGTCCCCAAAGAGGTGCCCAGAGACGTCCCCAAGGGGTTCTCCAAGGAGATTCCAAGAGGCGTCCCCAAAGGGTTCTCCGAGGAGACTCCACGAGACGTCCCCGAGAGGTTCTCCGAGGAGACTCCAAGAGGGTTCTCCGAGGGGTTCCCCGAGGCGGCCGGCGTGTCCCCCTCAGGAGGAGGAGCCCCCCGGAGGGTCCCCGGGGGTGGTGGCCGCGGTGGCCGGCGGTGGCGTCGTGGCCGAGGCCGGGGTGACGCTGGGGGGGGGGGGTGGTGGTGGAGGAGCAGCTCCAGGTCACCCTCCGCGAGGACGTCACCCGAAAGCTGCTGGCGCCG
Source organism: Clamator glandarius (assembly GCA_033459285.1). NCBI lineage: Eukaryota > Metazoa > Chordata > Aves > Cuculiformes > Cuculidae > Clamator > Clamator glandarius. The sequence goes on from JAUNZM010002417.1 coordinate 8,815, forward strand.
CGGGGGGGACGTCGCGAGGAGCCGGGGGGGGACACGGGGGGCAGCGACGCCGGCGACGGAGGCGCCACCGACGCCACCACCACCACGGGGGCCACCAGGGCCACCGCGGGGGCCACCACCAAGCCCAGCGCGGCCACCACGGGGCCACCCAGCAGCGCCGACATCAGAGGTGGGTGGCAGAAAGGGGGTGTGGGGGGCAGAAAAGGGGGGGTCGGGGGCAGAAAAGGGGGAGTTGGGGCAGAAAAGGGGGAGCTGGGGGCAGAAAAGGGGGAGCTGGGGGCAGAAAAGGGGGAGTTGGGGGCAGAAAAGGGGGTTCGGGGGCAGAAAAGGGGGTTCGGGGGCAGAAAAGGGGGTTCGGGGGCAGAAAAGGGGGAGCTGGGGGCAGAAAAGGGGGTTCGGGGGCAGAAAAGGGGGAGTTGGGGGCAGAAAAGGGGGTTCGGGGGCAGAAAAGGGGGGTTCGGGGGGGTAGGATGGGGAAGGTGTTTGCCCCACTGCCCTCTCTGCCCCCCAACTTCCCCCCTGCTCCCCCATAACTGCCTTATTGCCCCCCGACCTCCCCCTGACCTGCCCCACTGCCCCCTAACTGCCCCCAACCACCCCCATTCTGCCCTAACTGCCCCTTTTGCCACCCCCGCCCCCTAACCTCCCCCTCTGCCCCCCAACTGGCCCCTAACCTCCCCCTCTGCCCCCTAACCTCTCTCTCTTGCCCCCTAACTGCCCCTTTTGCCCCCGAACTGCCCCTCAGCTGCCCCCTAACCTCCCCGAACTGCCCCTCAGCTGCCCCCTAACCTCCCCCAACTGCCCCTCAGCTGCCCCCTATCCCCCTCAGCTGCCCCCTAACCTCCCCCAACTGCCCCTCAGCTGCCCCCTATCCCCCTCAGCTGCCCCCTAACCTCCCCCAACTGCCCCTCAGCTGCCCCCTAACCTCCTCCAACTGCCCCTTTTGCCCCCCAACCCCCCCATTGCCCCTAACTTGCCCTTTTGCCCCTTCGCTGCCCCCTAACCTGCCCTATTCCCCCCTAACTGCCCCCTAACTTGCCGTGACTGCCCTTTCTGCCCTTTCCCTGCCCCCTAACCTGCCCTCCTGCCCCCCAACCTCTCCAGTTCCCCCCCCACAACCGCCCCCTAACCCCCCCTCGTGCCCCCAGCCAAGGCCTCGCGGCTGTCGCTGGCGCTGCCGCCGCTGGCGCTTCGCCCCCCCCCGCCCCCCCGGGGCCGCTGGGACGGGGCCGAGGAGGAGGACGAGGAGGAGGAGAACGAGGAGGACGAGGAGGGGGGGGGCGAGGCCGAGGCCGAAGAGGACGAGGAGGAGGCGGAGGAGGCGGCGGCGCCGATCGTGGTGACGCGCTGGGACGGGCGGGAGCTGCGGGGGCTGCTGAAGGCGCCGCGGGGCGCGCCGGAAGCGGAAGTGGCGCTGGGCCGGAAGCGCAAGGCGGTGTCCTTCTTCGATGACGTCACCGTCTACCTCTTTGACCAGGTGGGGAGGGGGCGGCGCCGATTGGCTGAGGCGGGAGGGAGGGAGAGGGGGCGTGGCCACGGGGGATGATTGGCGTACGGTGAGGGGCGTGGCCGGCGCTGACTGAGCCCGCCCCCTCAGGAGACTCCGACCAATGAGCTGAGCGCGCAGAGCGGGGGTGTGGCCGGAGCCGAGGATTTGGCGGGAAACGGTGCGAGCGGGTCACGTGGGGGGGGGGGGGGGGTCCCTGCCCCATAGAAAGGGGTTTTGGGGGGCATTAGGGGACATCCCTGCCCCATAGAAGGGTTTTGGGGGGCATTAGGGGACATCCCTGCCCCATAGAAGGGTTTTGAGGGGCATTAGGGGAGGTCCCTGCCCCATAGAAGGGTTTTGGGGGGCATTAGGGGACATCCCTGCCCCATAGAAGGGTTTTGGGGGGCATTAGGGGACATCCCTGCCCCATAGAAGGGTTTTGAGGGGCATTAGGGGAGGTCCCTGCCCCCATAGAAGGGTTTTTGGGGGGCATTAGGGGACGTCCCTGCCCCATAGAAGGGTTTTGGGGGGCATTAGGGGAGGTCCCTGCCCCATAGAAGGGTTTTGGGGGGCATTAGGGGACGTCCCTGCCCCATAGAAGGGTTTTGAGGGGCATTAGGGGACGTCCCTGCCCCATAGAAGGGTTTTGAGGGGCATTAGGGGAGGTCCCTGCCCCATAGAAGGGTTTTGGGGGGCATTAGGGGACGTCCCTGCCCCATAGAAGGGTTTTGGGGGGCATTAGGGGAGGTCCCTGCCCCATAGAAGGGGGTTTGGGGGGCATTAGGGGAGGTCTCTGCCCCATAGAAGGGTTTTGGGGGGCATTAGGGGACGTCCCTGCCCCATAGAAGGGGGTTTGGGTTATTGGGGGGGGGTGTCCCAGCCTCATATTGGGGTTCCCTGCCCCATAAATGGGGGTCCTGGGGGGTTTCCAGCCCCATAGAAGGGTTTTAGGGTCCCTGGGGGGGTCCCTGCCCCATAGAAGGAGGTCACGGGGGGTCCCTGCCCCGCAGAGAGGGATTTGGGGGGGGTCCCTGCCCCATAGCTGTGGGTCCTGACCCCTCTGCCCCACAGGGGGGGTCTTCGTGTGGGGTGAGGAGCCGGACCCCCCCCCCGGCTCCCGCTTCACCGTCTCCCCCGCGCTGGAGCCCCCCCGGGTGCCCCCCGAGGCCCAGCGCCCCACGGCCAGTGAGTTGGGGGGCAGAGATGGGGGGTCAAGGGGGCAGATAAGGGGGTCTGGGGGGCAGTTAAAGAGATTGGGGGGGTCTGGGGGGCAGATAAGGGGGGTCGGGGGGGCAGATAAGGGGGGTCTGGGGGGCAGATAAGAGGGTCTGGGGGGCAGTTAAAGAGATTGGGGGGGTCTGGGGGGCAGATAAGGGGGTCTGGGGGGCAGTTAAAGAGATTGGGGGGTCTGGGGGGCAGATAAGGGGGGTCGGGGGGGCAGATAAGAGCGTCTGGGGGGCAGTTAAGGGTGTCGGGGGGGGCAAATGGGGCAGGTCGGGGGGGCAGATTTTACCCCCCCCCCTTTTTTCCAGCCCCCCTCGAGCCCTGATCCCTTTTCTACAGCGACTTTAGGGGGGGGGGGGGGATTCCCAGTTCCAAACTGGGAGCCGCCCCCTTCCCTCCCAGTGCCAAACTGGGGGGCCTGGGGGGGCAGGGGGGGATTAAAGGACCTGGCTTTTACTGGGAACAACCGGCGTGGACTGGTTTGTACTGGGGAGAGGCTGGGTTGGACTGGGAACCCCAAACGGTTTGTATGGAGTCACTGGGCTGGACTGGAAACCCCCGACTGGTTTGGACTGGGAAGACTGGGAGGGACTGGTTGGGGCTGGGTGGGCTGGAAACCCCTGACTGGTTTGGACTGGGAAGACTGGGAGAGGCTGGGTGGACTGGTTTGGACTGGTTTGTCCTGGAAGGCTCAACTGGTTTGTACTGGGAGGGACTGGTTTGTACTGGGAGCTCCCCAGCCAATGGGCGCCACGTGGTATGAATGGAGCGGTGGGCGGGGGCTTTGGGGGTGATTGACAGCTCGATCCGCCAATGGGCGCGAAGGGCGGGGAGGCGGCAGCCAACGGCGGGAAGAGGCGCGTCACGTGGTCCTGAAGGGGAGCGGAGGGCGGGGGCAGGGGATGATTGACATCTCTATAGGCCAATGGGAGGGCCGCGAGGGGAGGCCGCAGCCAATGGGCGCGGAGATTTAGCGACTAGGGGGCGGGACTGGCGGTGATTGACAGTCGCCTCAGCCAATGGGCAGGCGGGGCCGGGGTCCCCGGGAGGAGGAGGAGGAGGGGGACGGGGAGGAAGGTCCCGAGGCGGCGGCGATGGGCGGCGGGGCCGGGAGGGTCACGGCCAAGGAGCTCTGCGAGAACGACGATCTCGCCACCAGCCTCGTGCTGGACGCGGTGCTGGGATTCCGGACCCACAAGATGGGCGTGAGGTGGGGGGGGGGCAAAAAGGGGGGAGTGGGGGGCAAATGAGGGGGTGGGGGGGCAAATAGGGGAGATCTGGGGGTCATGGGGGCAGGTAAAGGGGGTCTGGAGGGGTCATGGGGGCAAGTAAAGGGGTTGGGGGGCAAATAGGGGAGATCTGGGGGTCATGGGGGCAGGTAAAGGGGGTCTGGAGGGGTCATGGGGCAAATAAATGGGTCATGGGGGCAAATAAGGGGGTTGGGGGCAAATAAGGGGTGGGGGGGCAAATAGGGGAGATCTGGGGGTCAAGGAGGCAGGTAAAGGGGGTCTGGAGGGGTCATGGGGGCAAATAAATGGGTCATGGGGGCAAATAAAGGGGTTGGGGGCAAATAAGGGGTGGAGGGGCAAATAGGGGAGATCTGGGGGTCAAGGAGGCAGGTAAAGGGGGTCTGGAGGGGTCATGGGGGCAAATAAAGGGGTTGGGGGGCAAATAGGGGAGATATGAGGGTCATGGGGGCAGGTAAAGGGGGTCTGAGGGGTAAAGGGGGTGATCTGGGGGGTCATGGGGGCAAATAAAGGGGTTGGGGGGCAAATAAAGGGGTTGGGGGCAAATAGGGGAGATATGAGGGTCATGGGGGCAGGTAAAGGGGGTCTGGAGGGTCATGGGGGCAAATAAATGGGTCATGGGGGCAAATAAGGGGGCTGGGGGCAAATAAGGGGTTGGGGGGCAAATAGGGGAGATTTGGGGTCATGGGGGCAGGTAAAGGGGGTCTGAGGGGTAAAGGGGGTCTGGAGGGGTCATGGGGGCAAATAAAGGATAAGGGGGGCGGGGGGGCAAATGGGGGGGGCGAAGGGACCCCTGGGGGGGAGGGAAGGGTCCCCATCCCTGGGGTCCCTCTGTCCCAGGGGTCCCTGTCCCCATGTCCCCTCTGTCCCTGGAGGTCCCTTTGACCCACTGTCCCCTCTCACCCCATGTCCCTCTGTCCCCCCCCTCTGTCCCCCTGTCCCTCTGTCCCGGGGTCCCTGTCCCTGGGGGTCCCCCTGTCCCTCTGTTCCTGGGGGTCCCTCTGTCCCCCTGTCCCTCTGTCCCTGGGGTCCCCATGTCCCTCTGTCCTTGGGGGGTCCCTGTCCCTGGGGTCCCCCTGTCCCCTCTGTCCCTCTATCTCCCTGTCCCCCTATCCCTGGGGGTCCCCCTGTCCCTCTGTTCCTGGGGGTCCCCACGTCCCTCTGTCCCTGGGGTCTCGGGGTCCCTGTCCCTGGGGTTCCCCCTGTCCCGGGGTCCCTGTCCCCATGTACCCCTGTCCCCTCTGTCCCTCTATCTCCCTGTCCCCTCTGTCCCCATGTCCCCCTGTCCTGGGGTCCCTGTCCCCATGTCCCCCTGTCCCTCTGTCCCTGGGGGTCCCTCTGTCCCTCTATCTCCCTGTCCCCCTATCCCTGGGGGTCCCCCTGTCCCTCTGTTCCTGGGGGTCCCCACGTCCCTCTGTCCCTGGGGTCTCGGGGTCCCTGTCCCCATGTCCCCCTGTCCCCTCTGTCCCTGGGGGTCCCCCTGTCCCCATGTCCCCCTGTCCCTGGGGTTCCCCCTGTCCCCTCTGTCCCTCTATCTCCCTGTCTCCTCTGTCCCCATGTCCCCCTGTCCCCCTGTCCCTGGGGGTCCCCCTGTCCCCATTTCCCCTTTCCCTCTGTCCCTGGGGTCCCTCTGTCCCCTCTGTCCCTCTATCTCCCTGTCCCTCTGTCCCTGGGGGTCCCCCTGTCCCCATGTCCTCATGTCCCCCTGTCCCCATGTCCCCCTGTCCCTGGGGGTCCCCATGTCCCCCTGTCCCTCTGTCCCTGGGGTCCCTCTGTCCCTGGGGGTCCCCCTGTCCCGGGGTCCCTGTCCCCCCGTCCCGGTGACGCGTCCGTGTGTCCGGCAGCCCCCTGCCCGCGCTGTGCCGCCGGCATCGCCTTCGCGCCGTGGTCGAGTCGTTCCGGCAGCGCCGCGACCCCGAGGCGGCCTGGAGGGCGCTGAGCGCGGCCTGGGCCCCGGCCTTCTTCCAGCGGCGGCGCCCGCTGCAGCGCGCGGCCCTCAAGAGCCACGTACGGACCGGAGGGAGGGGCTGGGGGGGGCCTGGGGGCCTCGAGAGCCGCGTACGGACCAGAAGGAGGGGCTGGGGGGCCTCGAGAGCCGCGTATGGACCGGAGGGAGGGGCTGGGGGGGCTCGAGAGCTGCGTATGGACCGGAGGGAGGGGCTGGGGGGGGCCTGGGAGCCTCGAGAGCCGCGTACGGACCGGAGGGAGGGGCTGGGGGGGGCCTGGGGGCCTCGAGAGCCGCGTACGGACCGGAGGGAGGGGCTGGGGGGGGCCTGGGGGCCTCGAGAGCCACGTACGGACCGGAGGGAGGGGCTGGGGGGGCTCGAGAGCTGCGTATGGACCAGAGGGAGGGGCTGGGGGGGCTCGAGAGCCGCGTATGGGCCAGAGGGAGGGGCTATGGGGGGCCTGGGGGCCTCGAGAGCCACATATGGACCAGGGTGGGGGCTGGGGGGGCCTCAAGAGCCAGGTACGGACCGGAGGGAGGGGCTGGGGGAGGCCTGGGGGCCTTGAGAGCCGCGTACGGACCGGGGGGGGGGGGGGTGCTATGGGGGGGCTGGGGGCCTCGAGAGCCACGTACGGACCAGAGGAAGGGGCTGGGGGGGCTCGAGAGCTGCGTATGGACTGGAGGGAGGGGCTATGGGGGGGCTGGGGGCCTCAAGAGCCACGTACGGACCAGAGGGAGGGGCTGGGGGGGCTTGAGAGCCGCATATGGACTGGAGGGAGGGGCTGGGGGGCTATAGAGGGGAGGTGAGGGGCTGTATGGGTCAGGGGTGTCTGTGGGGTAGGATCTATGGGGCAGGACGCGCTATGGGGCAGGATCCATGGGGCAGGGGTCTCTGTGGGGCAGGATCCATGGGTCAGGGGGCGCTATGGGGCAGGATCCATGGGGCAGGGGGCGCTATGGGTCAGGGGGTGCTATGGGGCAGGGTCTCTATGGGGCAGGGGGCGCTATGGGGCAGGATCCATGGGGCAGGATCCATGGGGCAGGGTCTCTGTGGGGCAGGATCCATGGGTCAGGGGGCGCTATGGGGCAGGATCCATGGGGCAGGGTCTCTGTGGGTCAGGGGGCGCTATGGGGCAGGCTCTATGGGGCAGGGTCTCTATGGGGCAGGGTCTCTATGGGGCAGGGTCTCCGTGGGGCAGGGTCTCTATGGGGCAGGCTCTATGGGGCAGGGGGTGCTATGGGGCAGGCGCTATGGGGCAGGATCCATGGGGCAGGCTCTATGGGGCAGGGGGCGCTATGGGGCAGGCGCTATGGGGCAGGCGCTATGGGGCAGGCGCTATGGGGCAGGATCCGTGGGGCAGGGTCTCCGTGGGGCAGGGTCTCTGTGGGACAGGCTCTATGGGGCAGGCGCTATGGGGCAGGATCCATGGGGCAGGATCCATGGGGCAGGGTCTCCGTGGGGCAGGGTCTCTGTGGGGCAGGCTCTATGGGGCAGGATCCATGGGGCAGGGGGCGCTATGGGGCAGGATCCATGGGGCAGGATCCATGGGGCAGGGGGCGCTATGGGGCAGGATCCATGGGGCAGGATCCATGGGGCAGGGTCTCTGTGGGGCAGGGTCTCTGTGGGGCAGGGTCTCTGTGGGGCAGGCTCTATGGGGCAGGATCCATGGGGCAGGATCCATGGGGCAGGGTCTCCGTGGGGCAGGGTCTCTATGGGGCAGGCTCTATGGGGCAGGCGCTATGGGGCAGGGTCTCTGTGGGGCAGGATCCATGGGGCAGGGGGCGCTATGGGGCAGGATCCATGGGGCAGGGGGCGCTATGGGGCAGGATCTATGGGGCAGGATCTATGGGGCAGGATCCATGGGGCAGGGTCTCCGTGGGGCAGGGTCTCTATGGGGCAGGATCCATGGGGCAGGGGGCGCTATGGGGCAGGATCCATGGGGCAGGGGGCGCTATGGGGCAGGATCCATGGGGCAGGATCCATGGGGCAGGGGGCGCTATGGGGCAGGATCCATGGGGCAGGGGGCGCTATGGGGCAGGATCCATGGGGCAGGGGGCGCTATGGGGCAGGATCTATGGGGCAGGATCCATGGGGCAGGATCCATGGGGCAGGGGGCGCTATGGGGCAGGATCCATGGGGCAGGATCTATGGGGCAGGATCCATGGGGCAGGGTCTCCGTGGGGCAGGGTCTCTATGGGGCAGGCGCTATGGGGCAGGATCCATGGGGCAGGATCCATGGGGCAGGATCCATGGGGCAGGCTCTATGGGGCAGGGTCTCCGTGGGGCAGGTGCTGCGGTACCTGCGGGTTCTGCTCCCCGAGAGCGGCGTCTCCATCCAGCGCTGCAGCCGCTACAACGAGAGACACGGCGCCCGCGTCGTCTCCACCCGCGCCTGGTACGGGGGGGACCCCGAAACTGGGGGGGGACCCCGAAACTGGGGGGGGAACCCAAGAATTGGGGGGGGACCCCGAAAGTGAGGGGCACACGGGGGTTAATGTGGGACAAGAGCAACGGCGCCTGCGTCATCTCCACCCGCATGGGGTGGGGGGGACCCCGAAAGTGGAGGGGGGGACACCCTGAAAATGGGGGGCGGGGGCCTAAAAAATGGGAGAATGACCCCACAAATGGAGGGGGACGCCCCAAAAATGGGGGGTGGGGGCCCAAAAATGGAGGGAGGGACCCCAAAAATGGGGGGACGGGGGCAACCCTGAAAATGGGAGAGGGACCCCAAAAATGGAGGGGGAACCCCAACAGTGGGAGAGGGACCCCTGAAAATAGAGGGAGGCACCCCAGAAATGGGGGGTGGGGGCCCAAAAAAGGAGGGAGGGACCCCCAAAAATGGGAGAGGGACCCCAAAAATGGAGGGGGGACCCCCGAAAATGGGAGAGGGACCCCAGAAATGGGAGAGGGCACTTTGGGGGGTTCCCAGTGCAGTCTGGGGGGTGTCAGGTCCCCAAACCCCCCCAGGGATCCCAACCCCAAAGGGGTTCTCGGGGGTTCTCGGAGCAGTTTGGGGTGTTGGGGGGGTCCCGGGGCACTTTGAGGGGGTCCTGGGGCAGTTTTGGGGTGTCGGGGGTGTCCCAGGGCAGTCTGGGGGGCATCAGATCCCCAGAACCCCCAGGGGACCCCAAAGCCAAAGGGGTTCTGGGGGTTCTCGGGGCAGTTTGGGGTGTTGGGGGGGGTCCCAGGGCAGTTTTGGGGTGTCGGGGGGGGTCCCGGGGCAGTTTTGGGGTGTCCGTAGGGGATCCCAGGGCACTTTGAGGGGTTTCCAGTGCAGTCTGGGGGGTGTCAGGTCCCCAAACCCCCCCAGGGGACCCCAAACCCAAATGGGTTCTGGGGGGGGTCCCAGGGCAGTTTTGGGGTGTCGGAGATGTCCCAGGGCAGTTTGGGGGGCGTCAGATCCCCAAAACCCCCAGGGGACCCCAACCCCAAATGGGATCTGGAGGGTTCTTGGTGTAGTTTTGGGGTGTGGGGTGGGTCCCAGGGCAGTTTTGGGGTGTCGGGGATGTCCCAGGGCAGTTTTGGGGTGTCGGGGGGGGGGTCCCAGGGCAGTTTGGGGGTGTCGGGGAGGGTTCCAGAGCAGTTTTGGGGTGTCGAGGGGTGTCCCAGGGCAGTTTTGGGGTGTCGGGGGTGTCCCAGGGCAGTTTTGGGGTGTCGGAGATGTCCCAGGGCAGTTTGGGGGGCGTCAGATCCCCAAAACCCCCAGGGGACCCCAACCCCAAATGGGATCTGGAGGGTTCTTGGTGTAGTTTTGGGGTGTGGGGTGGGTCCCAGGGCAGTTTTGGGGTGTCGGGGATGTCCCAGGGCAGTTTTGGGGTGTCGGGGGGGGGGTCCCAGGGCAGTTTGGGGGTGTCGGGGAGGGTTCCAGAGCAGTTTTGGGGTGTCGAGGGGTGTCCCAGGGCAGTTTTGGGGTGTCGGGGGTGTCCCAGGGCAGTTTTGGGGTGTCGGAGATGTCCCAGGGCAGTTTGGGGGGCGTCAGATCCCCAAAACCCCCAGGGGACCCCAACCCCAAATGGGATCTGGAGGGTTCTTGGTGTAGTTTTGGGGTGTGGGGTGGGTCCCAGGGCAGTTTTGGGGTGTCGGGGAGGGGGGGTCCCAGGGCAGTTTTGGGGTGTGGGGTGGGTCCCAGGGCAGTTTTGGGGTGTCGTGGGGGTGTCCCAGGGCAGTTTTGGGGTGTCGGGGGGGGGGGTCCCAGGGCAGTTTTGGGGTGTCGTGGGGGTGTCCCAGGGCAGTTTTGGGGTGTCGGGGGGGGGGGGGTCCCAGGGCAGTTTTGGGGTGTCGTGGGGGTGTCCCAGGGCAGTTTTGGGGTGTCGGGGGGGGGTGTCCCAGGGCAGTTTTGGGGTGTCGGGGATGTCCCAGGGCAGTTTGGGGGGCGTCAGATCCCCAAAACCCCGAGGGGACCCCAACCCCAAATGGGTTCTGGGGGGGTTCTTGGAGCAGTTTTGGGTGTGGGGGGTGTTCCCGGGGCAGTTTGGGGGTGACGGCGTTTTGGGGTCCCCCCCAGGCGGGCGCACGAGACGCTGGAGCTGCTGGGGGGCTGCGTGGCCGAACTGGGGGGCCCCGACCAGGCCCTGGTGCGCGACGGCGACAACGACTTCAGCGTCGTCTACTCCCTGCGGCGCCGGCGCCCCCAGCTCTGGCTCGGCCCCGCCGCCTTCATCAACCACGGTGACCCCGAAACCGCCCGGGACCCCGAAACCTGCCTGGGACCCCGAAACCTGCCTGGGGACCCCGAAACCTGCCTGGGACCCCGAAACCTGCCTGGGGACCCCGAAACCCGCCCCGGGGACCCCGAAACCCGCCCGGGGCCCCGAAACCTGCCCTGGGGCCCCCGAAACCCACCGAAACCCGCCCCGGGACCCCGAAACCTGCCTGGGGACCCCGAAACCTGCCCTGGGACCCCGAAACCCGCCCGGGACCCCGAAACCCGCCCGGGGACCCCGAAACCCGCCCGGGGCCCCGAAACCTGCCCTGGGGCCCCGAAACCCACCGAAACCCGCCCGGGACCCCGAAACCCGCCCCGGGACCCCGAAACCCCCCGAAACCCGCCTGGGGACCCCGAAACCTGCCCCGGGACCCCGAAACCCGCCCGGGGACCCCAAAACCTGCCCCGGGGACCCCGAAACCCGCCTGGGGACCCCGAAACCCCCCCGGGGACCCCAAAACCCGCCCCGGGACCCCGAAACCCGCCCGGGACCCCGAAACCCCCCCGGGGACCCCGAAACCCGCCCCGGGGCCACAAAACCTGCCCTGGGGCCACAAAAACCCAACCAGGGACCCCAAAAACCCGCCTTCATCAACCACGGTGACCCCGAAACCGCCCGGGACCCCGAAACCCGCCCCGGGACCCCGAAACCCGCCCGGGACCCCCGAAACCCGCCCGGGGCCCCGAAACCTGCCCTGGGGCCCCGAAACCCACCGAAACCCGCCCCGGGACCCCGAAACCTGCCTGGGGACCCCGAAACCTGCCCTGGGACCCCGAAACCCGCCCGGGACCCCGAAACCCGCCCGGGGACCCCGAAACCCGCCCGGGGCCCCGAAACCTGCCCTGGGGCCCCGAAACCCACCGAAACCCGCCCGGGACCCCGAAACCCGCCCGGGGACCCCGAAACCCCCCGAAACCCGCCTGGGGACCCCGAAACCTGCCCCGGGACCCCGAAACCCGCCCGGGGACCCCAAAACCTGCCCCGGGGACCCCGAAACCCGCCTGGGGACCCCGAAACCTGCCCGGGACCCCGAAACCTGCCCCGGGGCCACAAAACCCGCCCGGGGACCCCGAAACCCCCCGAAACCCGCCCCGGGACCCCGAAACCCGCCCGGGGACCCCGAAACCCGCCTGGGGACCCCGAAACCCGCCCGGGGACCACAAAACCCGCCCCGGGACCCCGAAACCCGCCCGGGGACCCCGAAACCCGCCCCAGGGACCCCGAAACCTGCCCTGGGACCCCGAAACCTGCCCCGGGACCCCGAAACCTGCCTGGGGACCCCGAAACCTGCCCTGGGGCCCCGAAACCCGCCCCGGGACCCCGAAACCGCCCGGGACCCCGAAACCGCCCGGGGCCCCGAAACCCGCCCGGGGACCCCGAAACCTGCCCTGGGGCCCCGAAACCCGCCCCGGGACCCCGAAACCCGCCCCGGGGACCCCGAAACCTGCCCCGGGGACCCCGAAACCCGCCCCGGGACCCCGAAACCCGCCCGGGACCCCGAAACCCCCCCGGGGACCCCGAAACCCGCCCCGGGGCCACAAAACCTGCCCTGGGGCCACAAAAACCCAACCAGGGACCCCAAAAACCCGCCTTCATCAACCACGGTGACCCCGAAACCCGCCCGGGACCCCGAAACCCGCCCGGGACCCCGAAACCCGCCCCGGGACCCCGAAACCTGCCCCGGGACCCCGAAACCGCCCCGGACCCCGAAACCTGCCTGGGGACCCCGAAACCCGCCCTGGGGCCCCGAAACACCCCCGGGGACCCCGAAACCTGCCCGGGGACCCCGAAACCCGCCCCAGGGACCCCGAAACCCCCCCGGGACCCCGAAACCTGCCCTGGGGCCACAAAAACCCAACCAGGGACCCCAAAAACCCGCCTTCATCAACCACGGTGACCCCGAAACCGCCCGGGACCCCGAAACCCGCCCGGGACCCCGAAACCCGCCCCGGGACCCCGAAACCTGCCTGGGGACCCCGAAACCCGCCCCGGGACCCCGAAACCCGCCCGGGGACCCCGAAACCCCCCGAAACCCGCCCCGGGACCCCGAAACCCACCCGGGACCCCGAAACCCGCCCGGGACCCCGAAACCCGCCCCAGGGACCCCGAAACCCGCCCGGGACCCCGAAACCCGCCCCAGGGACCCCGAAACCCCCCCGGGGACCCCGAAACCCGCCCGGGACCCCGAAACCTGCCCGGGACCCCGAAACCCGCCTGGGACCCCGAAACCTGCCCGGGGACCCCGAAACCCGCCCGGGACCCCGAAACCCGCCCGGGGACCCCGAAACCTGCCCCGGGACCCCGAAACCCGCCCGGGACCCCGAAACCTGCCCTGGGGCCCCGAAACCCGCCCGGGACCCCGAAACCCGCCCGGGACCCCGAAACCCGCCCCGGGGCCACAAAACCTGCCCTGGGGCCACAAAAACCCAACCAGGGACCCCAAAAACCTGCCCCAGGGACCCCAAAAACCCGCCTTCATCAACCACGGTGACCCCGAAACCGCCCGGGACCCCGAAACCTGCCCGGGGACCCCGAAACCCGCCCGGGGCCCCGAAACCCACCCGGGGACCCCGAAACCTGCCCCGGGGCCACAAAACCCGCCCCGGGACCCCGAAACCCCCCGAAACCCGCCCCGGGACCCCGAAACCTGCCCTGGGGCCCCGAAACCCGCCCCGGGACCCCGAAACCCGCCCGGGACCCCGAAACCCGCCCTGGGGCCACAAAAACCCAACCAGGGACCCCAAAAACCCGCCTTCATCAACCACGGTGACCCCGAAACCCCCCCCGGGGACCCCGAAACCCCCCCGGGACCCCGAAACCCGCCCGGGGACCCCGAAACCCGCCCGGGGCCCCGAAACCCGCCCCGGGACCCCGAAACCCCCCCGGGGACCCCGAAACCCGCCCCGGGACCCCCGAAACCCGCCCCGGGGACCCCGAAACCCGCCCCCGGGGCCACAAAACCCGCCCCGGGACCCCGAAACCCCCCCGGGACCCCGAAACCTGCCCTGGGACCCCGAAACCTGCCCTGGGGCCCCGAAACCTGCCTGGGGACCCCGAAACCCGCCCGGGACCCCGAAACCCGCCCGGGGACCCCGAAACCCGCCCCAGGGACCCCGAAACCCGCCCCGGGACCCCGAAACCCCCCCGGACCCCGAAACCTGCCTGGGGACCCCGAAACCTGCCTGGGGACCCCCGAAACCGCCCGGGACCCCGAAACCTGCCCCCGGGGCCAACAAAACCCGCCCGGGACCCCGAAACCCGCCCGGGACCCCCGAAACCCCGCCCCGGGACCCCGAAACCCCCCCGGGGACCCCGAAACCTGCCCCGGGACCCCGAAACCGCCCGGGACCCCGAAACCTGCCCGGGACCCCGAAACCCGCCCGGGACCCCGAAACCCGCCCCCGGGGACCCCGAAACCCCCCCCGGGACCCCGAAACCCCCCCGGGGACCCCGAAACCCGCCCGGGACCCCGAAACCCGCCCCGGGACCCCGAAACCCGCCCGGGACCCCGAAACCCCCCCCGGGGACCCCGAAACCCGCCCGGGACCCCGAAACCTGCCCCGGGGACCCCGAAACCTGCCCCGGGACCCCGAAAACCGCCCGGGACCCCCGAAACCTGCCCGGGACCCCGAAACCCGCCCGGGACCCCCGAAACCCGCCCCGGGGACCCCGAAACCCCCCCGGGGACCCCGAAACCCGCCCGGGACCCCGAAACCCGCCCGGGGACCCCGAAACCTGCCCCGGGGACCCCGAAACCCGCCCCGGGACCCCCGAAACCCGCCCGGGGACCCCGAAACCCGCCCGGGACCCCGAAACCTGCCCTGGGGCCCCGAAACCTGCCTGGGGACCCCGAAACCCGCCCGGGACCCCGAAACCCGCCCGGGGACCCCGAAACCCGCCCCAGGGACCCCGAAACCCGCCCCGGGACCCCGAAACCCCCCCGGGGACCCCGAAACCTGCCTGGGGACCCCGAAACCTGCCTGGGGACCCCGAAACCGCCCGGGACCCCGAAACCTGCCCCGGGGCCACAAAACCCGCCCGGGACCCCGAAACCCGCCCGGGACCCCGAAACCGCCCCGGGACCCCGAAACCCCCCCGGGGACCCCGAAACCTGCCCCGGGGACCCCGAAACCTGCCCCGGGACCCCGAAACCTGCCCGGGACCCCGAAAACCCCGCCCCGGGGACCCCGAAACCCCCCCGGGACCCCGAAACCCCCCCGGGGACCCCGAAACCCGCCCGGGACCCCGAAACCCGCCCGGGACCCCAAAACCCCCCCCGGGGACCCCGAAACCCGCCCGGGACCCCGAAACCTGCCCCGGGACCCCGAAAACCGCCCGGGACCCCGAAACCTGCCCGGGACCCCGAAACCCGCCCGGGACCCCGAAACCCGCCCCGGGGACCCCGAAACCCCCCCGGGACCCCGAAACCCCCCCGGGGACCCCGAACCCGCCCGGGACCCCGAAACCCGCCCCGGGACCCCGAAACCCGCCCGGGGACCCCGAAACCTGCCCCGGGGACCCCGAAACCCGCCCCGGGACCCCGAAACCCGCCCGGGACCCTGAAACCTGCCCCCGGGGACCCCGAAACCCGCCCCGGGACCCCGAAACCTGCCCGGGGCCCCGAAACCCGCCCCAGGGACCCCGAAACCCGCCCCGGGACCCCGAAACCCCCCAGGGACCCCGAAACCCGCCCGGGACCCCGAAACCCGCCCCGGGACCCCAAAACCCGCCCCGGGGACCCCGAAACCCGCCCCGGGGCCACAAAACCTGCCCTGGGGCCACAAAAACCTCACAGGGGACCCCAAAAACCCACTTCATCAACCACGGTGACCCCGAAACCCGCCCCCGGGGACCCCGAAACCCGCCCCGGGGCCACAAAACCTGCCCTGGGGCCACAAAAACCTCACAGGGACCCCAAAAACCCACCTTCATCAACCACGGTGACCCCGAAACCCGCCCCGGGACCCCAAAACCCGCCCCGGGGACCCCGAAACCCGCCCCGGGACCCCGAAACCCGCCCCGGGGCCACAAAACCTGCCCTGGGGCCACAAAAACCCAACCAGGGACCCAAAAACCTGCCCCGGGGCCCCAAAACCTCACAGGGACCCCAAAAACCCACCTTCATCAACCACGGTGACCCCGAAACCCGCCCCGGGGACCCCGAAAACCCCAACCCCCCCACTGGGGACCCCAAAACCTGCCCAGGGGACCCCAAAACCTGCCCTGGGGCCACAAAACCCCGACCAGGGACCCAAAAACCTGCCCCGGGGACCCCAAAAACCCACCTTCATCAACCACGGTGACCCCGAAACCCGCCCCGGGGACCCCAAAAACCCCAACCCCCCCCCGGGGACCCCAAAACCTGCCCTGGGGCCACAAAAACCCAACCAGGGACCCAAAAACCTGCCCCGGGGCCCCAAAAACCTCACAGGGACTCCAAAAACCTGCCCCAGGGACCCCAAAAACCCACCTTCATCAACCACGGTGACCCCAAAAACCCCAACTCCCCCCCCTGGGACCACAAAACCCACCCCAAGGTCCCCAAAAACCTCACAGGGACCCTGAAAACCTGCCCAGGGACCCCAAAAACCCACCTTCATCAGCCACGGGAACCCCCCAAACCCACCCTGGAGGCTCCAAAACCCCCCCCCCCGGACCCCAAAAATCCACCTTCATCAACCGTGGTGACCCCAAAAACCCACCCTGGGGACCCCGAAACCCGCCGTCAGCACCCCAAACCCCCACCTGGGACCACCCAGGGGTCCCCAAAACCCACCCGACACCCCAAACCTCCACCTGGGACCCCCCAGAACCCTTGGGGTCCCCTAGGATCCCCCAAAATCGCGGGGGGGTCCCCGTTTCGGCTGCTGACGATCTCTCTCCCCTCAAGACTGTCACCCCAACTGTAAGGTGAGGGGGGACCCCAGAGTTTTGGGGGTTCAGGGGGGGCTGGGGCTTCTTTTGGGCTGCTGGTGGGGTTTGGGGGGCTGTTTTGTCTTGTTTCGGGGCGCTGAGGAGGTTTTGGGGGCTGTTTTGGGGTGCGGCTGTGTTTCTCGGGGTGCTGATGGGGTTTTTGGGGCTGTTTTTTGGGGTTCAGCTGTGTTTTTCGGGGTGCTGATGGGGTTTCAGGGGCTGTTTTGGGGTTTGGGTGTGTTTTTTGGGGTGCTGACGGGGTTTTGGTGGCTGTTTTGGGGGTTTTGAGGCTGTTTTGGGGGTTTTTTAGGGATTTGGGTGTGTTTTTCGGGGTGCTGAGGGGTTTTTTTGAGGCTGTTTTGGGGGTTTTGGGGGGGTTGGGTGGTTTTTTGGGGTGCTGAGGGGGTTTTGGGGCTGTTTCAGTGGGTTTTGGGGCTGTTTTGGGGGTTTGGGGGGAGTTTGGGTGTGTTTTTTGGGGCTGTTTCAGTGGTTTTGGGGGCTGTTTTGAGGTTTTTGGGCTGTTTGCGGGGGTCTTGGGGCTGTTTTGGGTTTTTTTTGGGGGGCTTGGGTGTGTTTTTCGGGGTGCTGAGGGGGTTTTGAGGCTGTTTCAGTGGTTTTGGGGCTGTTCAGTGGGTTTTGAGGCTGTTTTGGGTTTTTTGAGGCTGTTTTGGGGTTTTTTGGGCTGTTTTGGGGGTTTTGGGGGCTGTTTTGGGTTTTTTGGGGGGGGCTTGGGTGTGTTTTTTGGGGTGCTGAGGGGGTTTTGGGGCTGTTTCAGTGGTTTTTGAGGCTGTTTTGGGTTTTTTGAGGCTGTTTTGGGGTTTTTGAGGCTGTTTTGGGTTTTTTTGGGGCTGTTTTGGGGGTTTTGAGGCTGTTTTGGGTTTTTTGAGGCTGTTTTGGGGTTTTTGGGGCTGTTTTTGGGTTTTTGAGGCTGTTTTGGGTTTTTTGGGGCTGTTTTGGGTTTTTTTGGGGGGCTTGGGTGTGTTTTTCGGGGTGCTGAGGGGTTTTGGGGGCTGTTTTGGGGGTTTTGGGGCTGTTTTGGGGGTTTTTGGGGGGCTTGGGTGTGTTTTTCGGGGTGCTGAGGGGGGTTTTGGGGCTGTTTCAGTGGTTTTGGGCTGTTTTGGGGTTTTTTGAGGCTGTTTTGGGTTTTTTTGGGGCTGTTTTGGGGGTTTTTGAGGCTGTTTTGGGTTTTTTGAGGCTGTTTTGGGGGTTTTTAAGGCTGTTTTGGGGTTTTTGGGGCTGTTTTGGGTTTTTTTGGGGGCTTGGGTGTGTTTTTTGGGGTGCTGAGGGGGTTTTGGGCTGTTTCAGTGGTTTTTGAGGCTGTTTTGGGTTTTTGAGGCTGTTTTGGGTTTTTTTGGGGCTGTTTTGGGGGTTTTTGAGGCTGTTTGGGGTTTTTTGAGGCTGTTTTGGGGTTTTTGGG
The DNA here is from genome assembly GCA_033459285.1 of Clamator glandarius. Lineage (NCBI taxonomy): Eukaryota > Metazoa > Chordata > Aves > Cuculiformes > Cuculidae > Clamator > Clamator glandarius. The sequence goes on from JAUNZM010002417.1 coordinate 26,757, forward strand.
GCTGTTTTTGGGTTTTTGAGGCTGTTTTGGGGTTTTTTGGGGCTGTTTTGGGTTTTTTTTGGGGGGCTTGGGTGTGTTTTTCGGGGTGCTGAGGGGGTTTTGGGGGCTGTTTTGGGGGTTTTGGGGCTGTTTTGGGGTTTTTGAGGCTGTTTTGGGTTTTTTTGGGGCTGTTTTGGGTTTTTTTGGGGCTGTTTTGGGGGTTTTTGAGGCTGTTTTGGTTTTTTTGAGGCTGTTTTGGGGGTTTTGAGGCTGTTTTGGGGTTTTTGGGGCTGTTTTGGGGGGTTTTGGGGGGCTTGGGTGTGTTTTTCGGGGTGCTGAGGGGGTTTTTTTTGGGGTGCAGCTGGAGGTGGGCGAGGGCCGGCTGGCGCGGGTGCAGACCCTGCGCCCGATCGCTCCCTGCGACGAGATCACCTGCTTCTACGGCGCCGCCGCCTTCGGGGAGCGCAACGAGCGCTGCGAGTGCCGCACCTGCGAGAGGTGGGACCCCAAAACCCCCCGCACCCCAAAAAACACGCACCCGGGGACCCCGAAAACAGCCCCGGGGACCCCAAAAAACAGCCCCGGGGACACCAAAAATGGACCTAGGGCCCCAAAAAGGGACCCGGGGGCCCCGAAAATGGACCCAGGGACCCCAAAAATGGACCCAGGGACCCCCGCAGACCCCCAGAACGGACACGGGGACCCCAAAACCAGCCCTGGGGACACCAAAAATGGACCTAGGGACCCCAAAAATGGACCCGGGGACCCCCAAAACAGCCCCGGGGATCCCGAAAATGGACCCAGGGACACTGAAAACAGACCCAGGGACCCCAAAAATGGACCCAGGGACCCCAACCCCCCCCCCGCAGACCCCCAGAACGGTCATGGGGACCCTGAAAATGGACCCAGGGACCCCAAAACCGAGCCCTGGGGGGAGGCGGGGGGAGGGCTGGGAAGTGGGGGGGGGTCGGGGGGGGGACACCCCAAAACCTCCTTCTGGTGGAGCTTGGGGGAGGGGGGGGAGGTGGATG
>JAUNZM010002418.1:0-35319 GCA_033459285.1 Clamator glandarius
TCTAGAAGGGTTTGGTTGCTTTCAGAAGGGTCCTGGGGGCCTCTAGAAGGGTCTGGAGGCTTTTAGATGGGTCCTGGGGGGTCTAGAAAGGTCTGGGGGCATTCAGAAGGGTCCTGGGTGCCTCTAGAAGGGTGTGGAGGCTTTTAGAAGAGTCCTGGGGTGCTCTAGATCGGTCTGGGAGCTTTTAGAAGGATCTGTGGATGGTCTAGAAGGGTCTGGGGGCTTTTAGAAGGGTCCTGGGGGGCTCTAAAAATGTCTGGAGGATTTTAGAAGGATCCGGGGATGGTCTAGAAAGGTCTGGGAGCTTTTAGAAGGGTCCTGGCGTTCTCTACAAATGTCTGGAGGATTTTAGAAGGATCCGGGGAGGCTCTAGGAGGGTCTGGCGGCTTTTAGAAGGGTCCTGCGGGGCTCTAGAAGGGTCTGGGTGCTTTCTGAAGGGTACTGGGTGCCTCTAGAATGGTCTGGTTGCTTTTAGAAGGGTCCTGGGTGCCTCTAGACGGGTCTGGGGGCTTTTAGAATGGTCCTTGGTTGCTCTAGAAGGGTCTGGGGACCATTAGAGGAGCCCTGGGGGACTCTAGAAGGGTATGAGGGATTTTAGAAGGGTCCTGTTGAGCTCTAGAAAGGTCTGGGGGCTTTTAGAAGGGTCCTGGTGTCCTCTAGAAATGTCTGGAAGCTTTTAGAAGGGTCCTGCGGGTCTCTAGAAGGGTCTGGGGGCTTTTAGAAGGGTCCTGGGGGGCTCTAGAAGGGTCTGGGAGCTTTTAGAAGGGTCCTGAGGGGATCTAGAAGGGTCTGGGGGCTCTTAGAAGGGTCCTGGGGGGCTCTAGAAGGGTGTGGGGGCTTTTAGAAGGGTCCTGTGGGCATCTAGAAGGCTCTGGGTGCTTTTATAAGGGTCCTGGGGGGCTCTAAAAAGGTCTGAGGGATTTTAGAAGGGTCCTGGGAGGCTCTAGAAGGGTCTGGGTGCTTTTAGAATGATCCGGGTAGGGTCTAGAAGGGTCTGGGGGCTTTTAGAAGGGTCCTGGGGGCTGTAGAAGAGTCTGGGGAATTTTAGAAGGGTCCTGGTAGGCTCTAGAAGGGTCTGGGTGCTTTTAGAGTGGACCTGGGATTCACTAGAAGGGTCTGGGTGCTTTAAGAAGAGTCCTAGGGGGCTCTAGAATGGTCTGGGTACTTTTAGAAGGGTCCTGGGGGGCTCTAGAAGGGTCTGGGGGCTTTTAGATCGGTCCTGGGAGACTCTAGAAGTGTCTGGGGGCATTTAAAAGGGTCCTGCGGGTCTCTAGAAGGGTCTGGGGGCTTTTAGAACGGTCCTGGAGGGCTCTAGAAGGGTGTGAAGGCTTTTAGAAGGGTCCTGGGGGCAGCTAGAAGGTTCTGGGGGCTTTTAGAAGGGTCCCTGGGTCCACTAGAAGTGTCTGCGGCCTTTTAGAAGGGTTATGGGAGGTTCTAGAATGGTCTGGGTGCATTTAGAAAGATTCGGGGTGGGTCTAGAATGGTCTGGGGGCTTTTAGAAGAGTCCTGGGTGGGCTCTAGAAGGGTCTGGGGGCATTCAGAAGGGTCCTGGGGGCCTCTAGAAGGGACTGGAAGCTTTTAGAAGTGTCCTGGGGGGCTTTAGAAGGGTCTGGGGTCTTTTAGAAGGGTCCTGGGAGACTCTGGAAAGGTCTGAGGGCTTCTAGAAGGGTCCTGTAGGGTCTCTAGAAGGGCCTGGTTGCTTTTAGAAGGGTCCTGTGAGGCTCTAGAAGGGTCTGGGGGCATTTAGAAAGGTCCTGGGGGGGTCTAGAAGGGTCTGGGTGTTTTTAGAAGGGTCCTGGGAGGCTCTAGAAGGGTCTGGGTGCTTTTAGAATGGCCCTGGGAGGCTCTAGAAGGGTCTGGGGTCTATTAGAAGGATCCGGGGAGAGTCTTGAAGGCTCTGGGGCCTTTTAGAAGGGTCCTTGGGGGCTCTAGAAGGGTCTGGGGACCATTAGAGAAGCCCTGGTGGCCTCTAGAAGGGTCTGGGGGATTTTAGAAGGGTCCTGGGGAGCTCTAGAAGGGTCTGGGGGCTTTTAGAAGGGTCCTGGGAGAATCTAGAAGGGTCTGGGGGCTTTTAGAAGGGTCCTGCGGGTCTCTAGAAGGGTCTGGGGGCTTTTAGAAGGGTCCTGGGGGGATCTAGAATGGTCTGGGTGCTCTTAGAATGGTCCTGGGGGCCTCTAGAAGTGTCTGCGGGATATTAGAATGGTCCTGCGGGGCTCTAGAATGCTCTGGGGGCTTTTAGAAGGGTCCTGGGTGGCTTTAGAAGAGTGTGATTGCTTTTAGAAGGATCCTGGGGGCATCTAGATGGCTCTGGGGACTTTTAGAAGGGTCCTGGGGGCCTCTAGATGGGTCTGAGGATTTTTAGAAGGGCCCTGGGTGGCTCTAGAATGGTCTGGTTGCTTTTAGAAGGGCCCTGGGTGGCTCTAGAATCGTCTGGGGGCATTTAGAAATGTCCCGGGGGGCTCTAGAAGGGTCTGGGGGCTTTTAGAAGGATCTTGGGGGCCTCTAGAAGGGTCTGGGGGCTTTTAGAAGGGTTCTGGGGGGCTCTAGAATGGTCTGGGGGCTTTTAGAAGCGTCCTGGGGGGCTCTAGAAGGGTGTGGTTGCTTTTAGAAGGGTCCTGGGGGCATCTAGAAGGCTCTGGGGGCTTTCAGAAGGGTCCTGGGGGCTTCTAGAAGGGTCTGAAGGATTTTAGAATGGTCCTGGGAGGCTGTAGAAGGGTCTGGGTGCTTTTAGAATGATCCGGGGAGGGTGTAGAAGGGTCTGGTTTCTTTTAGAAGGGTCCTGGGGGGCTCTAGAAGGGTCTGGGTACTTTCAGAAGGGTACTGTGGGGCTGTAGAAGGGTCTGGGGGCTTTTAAATGGGTCCTGAGGGGCTCTAGATGGGTCCGGGGGCTTTTAGAAGGGTCCGTAGAGGCTCTAGAAGGGTCTGGGGGCTGGTAGAAGGGTCCTGGGTGGCTCTAGAAGGGTCTGGGTGCTATTAGAAGGATCCGGGGAGGGTCTAGAAGGCTCTGGGGGCTTTTAGAAGGGTCCTTGGGGGCTCTAGAATGGTCTGGGGACCATTAGAGGAGCCCTGGGGACCTCTAGAATGGTCTGGGAGATTTTAGAAGGGTCCTAAGGAGCTCTAGAAAGGTCTGGGGGCTTTTAGAAGGGTCCTGGGGGAATCTAGAAGGGTCTGGGGGCTTTTAGAAGGGTCCTGCGGGTCTCTAGAAGGGTCTGGGGGCTTTTAGAAGGGTCCTGGAGGACTCTAGAAGGCTCTGAGGTCTTTCAGAAGGGTCTTAGGGGGCTCTAGAAGGGTCTGGGTGCTTTTAGAAGGGTCCTGGGGTGCTCTAGAAGGGTCTGGGGGCTTTTAGAAGGGTCCTGGGAGACTCTAGAAGGGTCTGAGGGCTTTTAGAAGGGTCCTCTAGGGTCTCTAGAAGTGTCTGGGGGCTTTTAGAAGGGTCCTGTGGGGCTCTAGAAGGGTCTGGATGCATTTAGAAAGGTTCTCGGGGGCTCTAGAAGGGTCTGGGTGCTTTTAGAATGGTCCTGGGAGGCTCTAGAAGGGTCTGGCGGCTTTTTGAAGGGTCCAGGGGGCCTCTAGAAAGGTCTGGGGGCTTTTAGAAGGGTCCTGTGGGTCTGTAGATGGGTCTGGGGGATTTTAGATGGGTCCTGGGGGGCTCTAGAAGGGTCCGTGGGCTTTCAGAAGGGTCCTGGGAGGCTCTAGAAAGGTCTGGGGGCTTTTAGAAGGGTCCTGGGGGGCTCTAGAACGGTCTGGGTGCTATTAGAATTATCCGGGGAGGGTCTAGAAGGCTCTGGGGGCTTTCAGAAGGGTCTGGGGAACATTAGAGGGGCACTAGGGTCCTCTAGAAGGGTCTGGGGGATTTTAGAAGGGTTCTGGGGAGCTCTAGAATTGTCTGGGGGCTTTTAGAATGGTCCTGGGAAGCTCTAGAAGGGTCTGGGGCTTTTAGAAGGGTCCTGCGTGTCTCTAGAAGGGTCTGAGTGCTTTTAGAAGGATTCGTGGAGGGTCTAGAAGGGTCTCGTGGCTTTTAGAAGGGTCCTCTGGGGCTCTAGAAGGGTCTGGGTGCTTTTAGAAGGGTCCTGGGGAGCTCTAGATGGGTCTGGGGGCTTTTAGAAGGGTCCTGGGAGGTCTAGAAGGGTCTGGGGGCATTCAGAAGGGTTCTGGGGGCCTCTAGAAGGGTCTGGAGGGTTTTAGAAGAGTCCTGGGGGGCTCTAGATGGCTCTGGGTGCTTTTAAAATGATCCGGGGATGGTCTAGAAGGGTCTGGGTGCTTTTAGAAGGGTCCTGGGGGGCTCTACAAATGTCTGGAGGATTTTAGAAGGATCCGAGGAGGCTCTAGAAGGGGGTCTGGGGTCTTTTAGAAGGGTCCTGGGGGGCTCTAGAAGGGTCTGGGGGCTTTTAGAATGGTCTTGGGGGGCTCTAGAGGGGTCTGGGTCTTTTAGAAGGGTCCTGGTGGGCTCTAGAAGGATCTGGGGACAGTTAGGAGGGTCCTGAGGGGATGTTGAATGGTCTGAGTGCTTTTAGATGGGTCCTGTAGGGCTAAAAAACGTTCCTAACCCTATCCCTAACCCTAAATCTTACTCTAACCCTAACTCTAACACAAACCCAAACCCTAACCCTAACCCTAACCCTAAACCTAACTCTAACCCTAACCCTACCTCTAACCCTAACCCTAACCCTAACCCTAACCCTAACCCTAACCCTAACCCTAACTCTAACCCTAACCCTAACTCTAACCCTAACCCTAACCCTAACCCTAACCCTAACCCTAACCCTAATCCTAACCCTAACCCTTAACCTAACCCTAACCCTAACTCTAACCCTAACCCTAACCCTAACCCTAACCCTAACCCTAATCCTAACCCTAACCCTAACCCTAACCCTAACCCTAACCCTAACCCTAACCTTAACCCTAACCCTAACCCTAACCCTAACCCTAACCCTAACCCTAACCCTAACCTTAACCCTAACCCTAACCCTAACCCTAACCTTAACCCTAACCCTAACCCTAACCCTAACCCTAACCCTAAACCTAACCCTAACTCTAACCCTAACCCTAACCCTAACCCTAACCCTAAACCTAACCCTAACCCTAACCCTAACCCTAACCCTAACCCTAACTCTAACCCTAACCCTAACCCTAACTCTAACCCTAACCCTAACCCTAACCCTAACCCTAACTCTAACCCTAACCCTAACCCTAACTCTAACCCTAACCCTAACCCTAAACCTAACCCTAACCCTAACCCTAACCCTAACCCTAACTCTAACCCTAACCCTAACCCTAACCCTAACCCTAACTCTAACCCTAACCCTAACCCTAACCCTAACCCTAACCCTAACCCTAACCCTAACCCTAACCCTAACCCTAACCCTAACCCTAACCCTAACCCTAACCCTAACCCTAACCCTGCCTCTAACCCCTAGAAGTATCTGGGGGCTTTTAGAAGAGTCCTTGAAGGATCTAGGAGGGTCTAGGGTCTCTAAAAAGGTTCCTAAGGGGCTCCGGAAGGGTCTGGGGTCTTTTAGAAGGGTCCTCGGTGGCTCTAGAAGGGTCTAGGGTATTGTAGAACGGTCCTAAGGGGGTTTAGTAGGGCCTGGGGGGCTTTATAAGATTTTGGGGGCCTTTATAAGGTTTTGGGGGGCTCTAGAAAGTCCGGGGGCTTTGAGAAGCACACTGGGGGCTCTAAAAGCGTCTGGGGGATTTTAGAATGTTCCTGGGGGCTCTAGACGTGTCTGGGTGCTTTTAGAAGGTTCCTGGGGGGCTCTAGAAGGGTCTGGGTGCTTCTAGAGCAAAAATTTTAATTTTGCACATTTGGGGAATTCGCAGGGCTCAGCACACCCGGAGTGCAAAGGATGAGACTGGCCTGGGAAAAGCACCTGCTTGATCAGGGTGTCTCCCCTGCCAGCTAAGTACAAAGGACCCAGACCATTCTAGAGCACCCAAGGACCCTTCCAAAAGCCCCCAGACCCTTCTGGAGACATTCAGGTTCCTTTGAAAGGGCCCCAGACCCTTCTAGAGCCTCCCAAGACCTTTCTAAAAGCCCCAAGACCCTTCTAGACCCTCCCCGGATCCTTCTAAAAGACCCGAGACCCTTCTAGAGGATCCCAGGACCCTTCTAAAAGCCCCCAGACCCTTCTAGAGCCCCCCAGGACCCTTCTAAAAGCCCCCAGACCCTTCTAGAGGACCCAGGGCCCCTCTTAAGCCACCCCGTCCCTTCTAGAGCCCTCCAGGACCCTTCTAAAAGCACCCAGACCATTCTAGAGCACGCCAGGACACTTCTAAAAGCCCCCAGACCCTTCTAGAGCCCCCCAGGACCCTTCTAAAAACTTCCAGACCCTTCTAGAGCCCCCCAGGACCCTTCTAAAAGCCCCCAGACCCTTCTAGAGGCCCCAGGGCCCCTCTTAAGCAGCCCCGTCCCTTCTAGAGCATCACAGGACCCTACTAAAAGCCCCCAGACCATTCTAGAGCACCCCAGGAACCTTCTAAAAGCCCCCTGACCCTTCTAGAGCCCCCCCGGACACATCTAAAAGCCCCTAGACCCTTCTAGAGGCCCCCAGGACCCTTCTGAAAGCCCCCAGAACCTTCTAGATCCCCACAGGACCTTTCTAAAAGCACCCAGACCCTTCTAGAGGCCCCCAGGACCCTTCTAAAAGCACCCAGACCCTTCTAGAGACCCCCAGGACCATTCTGAAAGCACCCAGAACCTCCTAGAGCCACCCAGGACCCTTCTAAAAGACCCCAGACCCTTCTAGCCCCCCCCAGGACCCTTCTACAAGCCCCCAGACCCTTCTAGAGCCCCCCAGGACCGTTCTAATAGCCCCCAGACTTGTCTAGAGGCCACCAGGACCCTTCTAAAAGTCCCCAGACCCTTCTAGAGCCCCCCCGGACCCTTGTAAAAGCCCCCAGACACTTCGAGAGGCCCCCAGGACCCTTATAAAAGCACCCAGACCCTTCCAGAGCGTCCCAGGACCCTTCTGAACGCCCCCAGACCCTTCTAGAGGCACCCAGGACCCTTCTAAAAGCCTCTAGACCCTTCTAGAGCCCCCCAGGACCCTACTAAAAGCACCCAGACCCTTCTAGAGCCTCCCAGGACCATTCTAAATGCCCCCAGACCCTTCTAGAGCCCCCCAGGACCCTTCTAAAAGATCCCAGACCCTTCTAGAGCCCCCTAGGATCCTTCAAAAAGCATAAAGACCCTTCTAGACCGTCCCCGGATCATCCTAAAAGCCCCCAACCCTTCTAGAGACACCCAGGACCCATCTAAAAGCCCCCAGACCATTCTAGAGCCCCCCAGGACACATCTAAAAGCCCTCAGACCCTTCTAGAGCCCCCCAGGACCATTCTAAAAGCCCCCAGACCCTTCTAGAGGCCCCCAGGACCCTTCTAAAAGTCCCGAGACCCTTCTAGATCCTCCCAGGACCCTTCTAAAAGCCCCCAGACCCTTCTAGAGCCCCCCAGGACCCTTCTAAAAGCCCCCAGACCCTTCTAGATGTACCCAGGGCCCATCTTAAGGCCACCAGACCATTCTAGAGCACGCCAAGACCCTTCTAAAAGCCCCCAGACCCTTCTAGAGCCCCCCAGGACCATTCTAAAAGCCCCCAGACCCTTCTAGAGGCCCCCAGGACCCTTCTAAAAGGCCGCAGAAACTTCTAGACCCTCTCCGGATAATTCTAAAAGACCCCACACACTTCTAGAGATCCCCAGGACCATTCTAAAAGGACCCAGACCCTTCTATAGCACCCCAGGACCCTTCTAAAAGACCCCAAACCATTCTAGAGCCGCCCAGGGCCCCTCTTAAGGCACCCCGTCCCTTCCAGATCACCCCAGGACCCTTCTAAAAGCCCCCAGACCCTTCTAGAGCCCCATAGGACCCTTCTAAAAGCACCCAGACCCTTCTAGAGCCCCCCAGGACCATTCTAAAAGCCCCCAGACCATTCTAGACCCTCCCCGGATCCTTCTAAGAGCCCCCAGACCCTTCTAGAGCCCCCCCGGACCACTCTAATAGATCCCAGACTATTCTAGAGGCCCCCAGGATACTTCTAAATGCCCCCAGACCCTTCTAGAGAACCCCGGAACCCTTCTAAAAGCCCCCAGACCCTTCTAGAGCCCCACAGGACCCTTCTAAAAGCCCCCAGAACCTTCTTGACCCTACCCGGATCATTCTAAAAGACCCCAGACCCTTCTAGAGACCCCCATGACCATTCTAAAAGCACTCAGACTCTTCTAGAGGCCCCCAGGACCCTTCTAAAAGCACCCAGACCCTGCTAGAGCCTCCCAGGACCATTCTAAAAGCCCCCAGACCCTTCTAGACCCCCCCAGGACCCTTCTAAAAGCCCCCAGACCCTTCTAGAGCCACCCAGGATCATTCTAAAAGTACCCAGACCCTTCTAGAGCCCCCCAGGATCATTCCAAAAGCCCCCAGACCCTTCTAGAGCCCCCTAGGACACATCTAAAAGCCCCCAGACCCTTCTAGAGGCCCCTAGGACAATTCTAAAAGCCCCCAGACCCTTCTAGACCCACCCCGGATCCTTCGAAAAGATCCCAGACCCTTCTAGAGGCCCCACAGGATCATTCTAAAAGCCCCCAGACCCTTCTAGAGCCCCCCAGTACCCTTCTAAAAGCCCCTAGACCCTTCTAGAGCCCCCCAGGACCCTTCTAAATGCCCCCAGACCCTTCAAGAGGCACCCAGGGCCTCTCTTAATGAACCTCGTCCCTTCTAGAGCACACCAGGACCCTTCTAAAAGTCCCCAGACCCTTCTAGAGCACCCCAGGACCATTCTAAAAGCCCCCAGACCCTTCCAGAGCCCCAACGGACCCTTCTAAAAGACCCCAGACCCTTCTAGAGGACCCCAGGACCCTTCTGAAAGCCAGCAGAACATTCTAGAGTCACCCAGTACCCTTCTAAAAGCGCCCAGACCCTTCTAGAGACTCCCAGGACCCTTCTAAAAGCCCCCAGAACTTTCTAGAGCCCTCCAGGACCCTTCTAAAAGCGCCCAGACCCTTCTAGAGACTCCCAGGACACTTCTAAAAGCCCCCAGACCCTTCTAGAGCCCCACCGGTCCTTTCTAAAAGCCCCCAGACCCTTCTAGAGCCACCGAGGACTCTTCTAAAAGCACCCAGAACCTTCTAGAGCCCCCCAGGAACCTTCTACAAGCCCCTAGAACCTTCTAGATCATCCCAGGACCCTTCTAAAAGCCCCCAGACCCATCTAGATCCTCCCAGGACCCTTCTAAAAGTCGCCAGACCCTTCTAGAGAAACCCAGGACCCTTCGAAAAGCCCCCAGACCCTTCTAGAGCCACCCAGGACCTTTCTAAAAGCCCCCAGACCCTTCTAGAGCCTCCCAGGACCTTTCTAAAAGCCCACAGACCGTTCTAGAGCATCCCAGGACCCTTCTAAAAGCACCCAGACCCTTCTAGAGGCCCCCAGGACCCTTCTATAAGTCCCCAGACCCTTCTAGAGAACCCCAGGAACCTTCTAAAAGCCCCCATACCCTTCTAGAGCCCCACCGGTCCCTACTAAAAGCCCCCAGACCCTTCTAGAGCCACCGAGGACTCTTCTAAAAGCACCAAGAACCTTCTAGAGCCCCCCAGGAACCTTCTACAAGAACCCAGAACCTTCTAGATCATCCCAGGACCCTTCTAAAAGCCCCCAGACCCATCTAGATCCTCCCAGGACCCTTCTAAAAGCCGCCAGACCCTTCTAGAGACACCCAGGACCCTTCGAAAAGCCCCCAGACCCTTCTAGAGCCACCCAGGACCTTTCTAAAAGCCCCCAGACCCTTCTAGAGCCTCCCAGGAACCTTCTAAAAGCCCCCAGACCATTCTAGAGCACCCCAGGACCCTTCTAAAAGCCCCAGACCATTCTAGAGCCCCCCAGGACCCTTCTAAAAGCCCCCAGACCCTTCTAGAGGACCCCAGAACACTTCTGAAAGCCAGCAGAACATTCTAGAGTCACCCAGGACCCTTCTAAAGGCACCCAGACCATTCTAGAGCCCCCCAGGACCCATTTAAAAGCGCCCAGACCCTTCTAGAGACTCCCAGGACCCTTCTAAAAGCCCCCAGAACCTTCTAGAGCCCTCCAGGACCCTTCTAAAAGCATTCAGACCCTTCTAGAGCATCCGAGGACCCTTCTAAAATTCCCCAGACCCTTCTAGAGCATCCCAGGACCCTTCTAAAAGCCCCCAGACCCTTCTAGAGCCACCGAAGACCCTTCTAAAAGCTCCCAGAACATTCTAGAGCCCCCCAAGACCCTTCTACAAGCCCCCAGAACCTTCTAGAGCATCCCAGGACCCTTCTAAAAGCCCCCAGACCTATCTAGATCCTCCCAGGACCCTTCTAAAAGCTCCCAGACCCTTCTAGAGATACCCAGGACCCTTCGAAAAGCCCCCAGACCCTTCTAGAGCCACCCAGGACCTTTCTACAAGTCCCCAGACCCTTCTAGAGCCCCCCAGGACCCTTCTAAAAGCCCCCAGACCCTTCTAGAGGACCCCAGGACCCTTCTGAAAGACAGCAGAACATTCTAGAGTCACCCAGGACCCTTCTAAAAGCCCCCAGACCCTTCTAGAGACCCCCAGGACCCTTCTGAAAGCCCCCAGAACGTTCTAGAGCCCTCCAGGACCCTTCTAAAAGCCCCCAGACCCTTCTAGAGACCCCCAGGACCCTTCTGAAAGCCCCCAGACCATTCTAGAGCCACCCAGGACCCTTCTAAAAGTCCCCAGACCCTTCTAGAGAAACCCAGGACCCTTCTGAAAGCCCCCAGAACATTCTAGAGCCCCCCAGGACCCTTCTAAAAGCCCCCAGACCCTTCTAGAGCATCCGAGGACCCTTCTAAAAGCACCCAGACCCTTCTAGAGCATCCCAGGACGCTTCTAAAAGCCCCCAGACCCATCTAGAGGCCCCTAGGACCCTTCTAAAACCCCCGAGAACCCTCTAGAGCCACCCAGGACTCTTCTAAAAGGCCACAGACCCTTCTAGAGCCTCCTAGGACCCTTCTAAAAGCACCCAGACCCTTCTAGAGCCCCCCAGGACCATTCTAAAGGACCCCAGACCTTTCTAGACCTTCCCCGGATCATTCTAAAAGCCCCCAGACACTTCTAGAGCTCCCTACTACCCATCTAAAAGCCCCCAGACCCTTCTAGAGCCCCCTAGGACCCATCTAAAAGCCCCCAGACCCTTCTAGAGGCAAATAAGACCCTTCTAAAAGACCCCAGACCTTTCTAGACCCTCCCCGGATCCTTCGAAAAGACCCCAGACCCATCTAGAGCCCCCCAGGATCATTCAAAAAGCCCCCAGACACTTCTAGAGGCCCCCAGGCACCTTCTAAAAGCCCCCAGACCATTCTAGAGCCACCCAGGACACTTCTAAAAGCCCCCAGACCCTTCTAGAGGACCCCAGGACCCTTCTGAAAGCCAGCAGAACATTCTAGAGTCACCCAGGACCCTTCTAAAGGCACCCAGACCTTTCTAGAGCCCCCCAGGACCCTTCTAACAGCCCCCAGACCCTTCTAGAGACCCCCAGGACCCTTCTGAAAGCCCCCAGACCCTTCTAGAGCTCCCCAGGACCATTCTAAAGGCCCAAAGACCTTTCTAGACCCTCCCCGGATCATTCTAAAAGCCCCCAGACCCTTCTAGAGCCCCCCAGGATCATTCTAAAAGCACCCAGACCATTCTAGAGCCACCTAGGACCCATCTAAAAGCCCCCAGACCCTTCTAGAGGCACCTAGGACCCTTCTAAAAGACCCCAGACCCTTCTAGACCCTCCCCGGATCCTTCGAAAAGACCCCAGACCCTTCTAGAGCCCCCCAGGATCATTCTAAAAGCCCCCAGACCCTTCTAGAGGCCCCCAGGAACCTTCTAAAAGCCCCCAGACCATTCTAGAGCCCCCCAGGACCCTTCTAAAGGCCCCCAGACCCTTCTAGACCCTCCCCGGATCATTCTAAAAGCCCCCAGATTTTTCTAGAGCCTCCCAGGACCCTTCTAATAGCCCCCCGACCTTTCTAGACCCTCCCCGGATCGTTCTAAATGAACCCAGACCTTTCTAGGGCCCCCCAGAACCCCTCTAAAAGCCTCCAGACCCTTGTAGAGCCCCCCAGGACCCGTCTAAAAGCGCCCAGACCCTTCTAGACCCTCCCCTGATCATTCTAAAAGACCCCAGACCCTTCTAAAACCTCCCAGGACTATTCTAAAAGAACCCAGACCCTTCTAGACCCTCCCCGGATTATTCTAAAAGCCCCCAGACCCTTCTAGAGCCCCCCAAGACCCTTCTAAAAGCCTCCAGACCCTTCTAGAGCCCCCCAGGACCACTCTAATAGTTCTCAGACCCTTCTAGAGGCCCCCAGGACCCTTCTATAAGTCCCCAGACCCTTCTAGAGAACCCCAGGAACCTTCTAAAAGCCCCCATACCCTTCTAGAGCCTCCCAGGAGCCTTCTAAAAGCCCGCAGACCCTTCTAGAGCCCCCCCGGACCACTCTAATAGATCCCAGACCCTTCTAGAGGCCCCCAGGATACTTCTAAATGCCCCCAGACCCTTCTAGAGATCCCCGGAACCCTTCTAAAACCCCCAGACCCTTCTAGAGCCCTACAGGACCCTTCTAAAAGCCCCCAGAACCTTCTAGAGCCCCCCAGGGCCCCTCTAAAGGCACCCCGTCCCTTCTAGGACACCCCAGGACCTTTCTTAAAGACCCCAGACCCTTCTAGAGCACCCCAGGACCCTTCTAAAAGCCCCCAGACCCTTCTAGAGCCCCCTCGGACCCTTCTAAAAGCCTCCAGACCCTTCTAGAGGACCCCTGGACCCTTCTGAAAGCCCCCAGAAGCTTCTAGAGCATCCCAGAACCATTCTAAAAGACCCCAGACCCTTCTAGAGCATCCCAGGACAGTTCAAAAACCTCCCAGACCCTTCTAGAGACCCCCAGGACCCTTCTAAAAGCCCCCAGACCCTTCTAGAGCCACCCAGGACGCTTCTAAAAGCCCCCAGACCCTTCTAGAAACCCCCAGGACCCTTCTAAAAGCCCCAGACCCTTCTAGAGCCCCCCAGGACCCTTCTAAAAGCCCCCAGACCCTTCTAGAGCACACCAGGACCCTTCTAAAAGCCCCCAGACCCTTCTTGAGCCCCCCAGGACCCTTCTAAAAGCCCCCAGACCCTTCTAGCGGCACCCAGGACCCTTCTAAAAGCCCCCATACCCTTCTAGAGCCACCCAGGACCCTTCTAAAAGCTCCCAGACCCTTCTAGATGCCCCCAGGACCCTTCTAAAAGCCCCCAGACCCTTCTAGAGCCCCCCAGGACCCTTCTAAAAGCCCCCAGACCTTTCTAGAGCCACCCAGGACCCTTCTAAAAGCACCCAGACCCTTCTAGAGGCCCCCAGGACCCGTCTAAAAGCCTCTAGACCCTTCTAGAGCCACCCAGGACCTTTCTAAAAGCACCCAGACCCTTCTAGAGGCTCCCCGGACCCTTATAAAAGCACCCCGACCCTTCTAGAGCCTCCCAGTACCCTTCTAAAAGCAACCAGACCCTTCTAGAGAACCCCAGGACCCTTCTAAAAGCCCCCAGACCCTTCTAGACCCTCCCCGGATACTTCTAAAAGCCCCCAGACCATTCTAGAGCCAACTAGGATCCTTCAAAAAGTACCCAGACCTTTCCAGACCGTCCCCGGATCACTCTAAAAGCCCCCAGACCCTTCTAGAGCCCCCCAGGATCATTCTAAAAGCCCCCAGACCCTTCTAGAGCCCCCCAGGATCATTCCAAAAGCCCCCAGACCCTTCTAGAGCCCCCTAGGACACATCTAAAAGCCCCCAGACCCTTCTAGAGGCCCCTAGGACCCTTCTAAAAGAGCCCAGACCCTTCTAAACCCTCCCCGGATCCTTCGAAAAGATCCCAGACCCTTCTAGAGGCCCCCCAGGATCATTCTAAAAGCCCCCAGACCCTTCTAGAGGCCCCCCAGGATCATTCTAAAAGCCCCCAGACCCTTCTAGAGCCTCCCAGTACCCTTCTAAAAGCCCCTAGACCTTTCTAGAGCCCCCCAGGACCCTTCTAAATGCCCCCAGACCCTTCAAGAGGCACCCAGGGCCTCTCTTAATGAACCCCGTTCTTCTAGAGCACCCCAGGACCCTTCTAAAAGTCCCCCAGCCTTCTAGAGCACCCCAGGACCCTTCTAAAAGCCCCCAGACCCTTCTAGAGCCCCCTCGGACCCTTCTAAAAGACCCCAGACCCTTCTAGAGGACCCCAGGACCCTTCTGAAAGCCAGCAGAACATTCTAGAGTCACCCAGGACCCTTCTAAAGGCACCCAGACCCTTCTAGAGCCCCCAGGACCCTTCTAAAAGTGCCCAGACCCTTCTAGAGACTCCCAGGACACTTCTAAAATCCCCCAGACCCTTCTAGAGCCCCACCGGTCCCTTCTAAAAGCCCCCAGACCCTTCTAGAGCCACCGAGGACTTTTCTACAAGCCCCCAGAACCTTCTAGATCATCACAGGACCCTTCTAAAAGCCCCCAGACCCATCTAGTTCTACCCAGGACCCTTCTAAAAGCCGCCAGACCCTTCTAGAGACACCCAGGACCCTTCAAAAAGCCCCCAGACCCTTCTAGAGCCACCCAGGACCTTTCTAAAAGCCCCCAGACCCTTCTAGAGCCTCCCAGGAACCTTCTAAAAGCCCACAGACCGTTCTAGAGCATCCCAGGACTCTTCTAAAAGCACCCAGACCCTTCTAGAGGCCGCCAGGACCCTTCTATAAGTCCCCAGACCCTTCTAGAGAACCCCAGGAACATTCTAAAAGCCCCCATACCCTTCTAGAGCCTCCCAGGAGCCTTCTAAAAGCCCCCAGACCCTTCTAGAGCCCCCCCGGACCACTCTAATAGATCCCAGACCCTTCTAGAGGCCCCCAGGATACTTCTAAATGCCCCCAGACCCTTCTAGAGAACCCCGGGACCCTTCTAAAAGCCCCCAGACCCTTCTAGAGCCCCACAGGACCCTTCTAAAAGCCCCCAGAACCTTCTAGAGCCCCCCAGGGCCCCTCTAAAGGCACCCCGTCCCTTCTAGGACACCCCAGGACCTTTCTTAAAGACCCCAGACCCTTCTAGAGCACCCCAGGACCCTTCTAAAAGCCCCCAGACCCTTCTAGAGCCCCCTCGGACCCTTCTAAAAGCCTCCAGACCCTTCTAGAGGACCCCTGGACCCTTCTGAAAGCCCCCAGAAGCTTCTAGAGCATCCCAGAACCATTCTAAAAGACCCCAGACCCTTCTAGAGCATCCCAGGACAGTTCAAAAACCTCCCAGACCCTTCTAGAGACCCCCAGGACCCTTCTAAAAGCCCCCAGACCCTTCTAGAGCCACCCAGGACGCTTCTAAAAGCCCCCAGACCCTTCTAGAAACCCCCAGGACCCTTCTAAAAGCCCCAGACCCTTCTAGAGCCCCCCAGGACCCTTCTAAAAGCCCCCAGACCCTTCTAGAGCACACCAGGACCCTTCTAAAAGCCCCCAGACCCTTCTTGAGCCCCCCAGGACCCTTCTAAAAGCCCCCAGACCCTTCTAGCGGCACCCAGGACCCTTCTAAAAGCCCCCATACCCTTCTAGAGCCACCCAGGACCCTTCTAAAAGCTCCCAGACCCTTCTAGATGCCCCCAGGACCCTTCTAAAAGCCCCCAGACCCTTCTAGAGCCCCCCAGGACCCTTCTAAAAGCCCCCAGACCTTTCTAGAGCCACCCAGGACCCTTCTAAAAGCACCCAGACCCTTCTAGAGGCCCCCAGGACCCGTCTAAAAGCCTCTAGACCCTTCTAGAGCCACCCAGGACCTTTCTAAAAGCACCCAGACCCTTCTAGAGGCTCCCCGGACCCTTATAAAAGCACCCCGACCCTTCTAGAGCCTCCCAGTACCCTTCTAAAAGCAACCAGACCCTTCTAGAGAACCCCAGGACCCTTCTAAAAGCCCCCAGACCCTTCTAGACCCTCCCCGGATACTTCTAAAAGCCCCCAGACCATTCTAGAGCCAACTAGGATCCTTCAAAAAGTACCCAGACCTTTCCAGACCGTCCCCGGATCATTCTAAAAGCCCCCAGACCCTTCTAGAGCCCCCCAGGATCATTCTAAAAGCCCCCAGACCCTTCTAGAGCCCCCCAGGATCATTCCAAAAGCCCCCAGACCCTTCTAGAGCCCCCTAGGACACATCTAAAAGCCCCCAGACCCTTCTAGAGGCCCCTAGGACCCTTCTAAAAGAGCCCAGACCCTTCTAAACCCTCCCCGGATCCTTCGAAAAGATCCCAGACCCTTCTAGAGGCCCCCCAGGATCATTCTAAAAGCCCCCAGACCCTTCTAGAGGCCCCCCAGGATCATTCTAAAAGCCCCCAGACCCTTCTAGAGCCTCCCAGTACCCTTCTAAAAGCCCCTAGACCTTTCTAGAGCCCCCCAGGACCCTTCTAAATGCCCCCAGACCCTTCAAGAGGCACCCAGGGCCTCTCTTAATGAACCCCGTTCTTCTAGAGCACCCCAGGACCCTTCTAAAAGTCCCCCAGCCTTCTAGAGCACCCCAGGACCCTTCTAAAAGCCCCCAGACCCTTCTAGAGCCCCCCCGGACCCTTCTAAAAGACCCCAGACCCTTCTAGAGGACCCCAGGACCCTTCTGAAAGCCAGCAAAACATTCTAGAGTCACCCAGGACCCTTCTAAAGGCACCCAGACCCTTCTAGAGCCCCCAGGACCCTTCTAAAAGTGCCCAGACCCTTCTAGAGACTCCCAGGACACTTCTAAAATCCCCCAGACCCTTCTAGAGCCCCACCGGTCCCTTCTAAAAGCCCCCAGACCCTTCTAGAGCCACCGAGGACTTTTCTACAAGCCCCCAGAACCTTCTAGATCATCACAGGACCCTTCTAAAAGCCCCCAGACCCATCTAGTTCTACCCAGGACCCTTCTAAAAGCCGCCAGACCCTTCTAGAGACACCCAGGACCCTTCAAAAAGCCCCCAGACCCTTCTAGAGCCACCCAGGACCTTTCTAAAAGCCCCCAGACCCTTCTAGAGCCTCCCAGGAACCTTCTAAAAGCCCACAGACCGTTCTAGAGCATCCCAGGACTCTTCTAAAAGCACCCAGACCCTTCTAGAGGCCCCCAGGACCCTTCTATAAGTCCCCAGACCCTTCTAGAGAACCCCAGGAACATTCTAAAAGCCCCCATACCCTTCTAGAGCCTCCCAGGAGCCTTCTAAAAGACCCCAGACCCTTCTAGAGCCCCCCCGGACCACTCTAATAGATCCCAGACCCTTCTAGAGGCCCCCAGGATACTTCTAAATGCCCCCAGACCCTTCTAGAGAACCCCGGGACCCTTCTAAAAGCCCCCAGACCCTTCTAGAGCCCCACAGGACCCTTCTAAAACCCCCAGAACCTTCTAGACCCTACCCGGATCATTCTAAAAGCAACCAAACCCTTCTAGAGACCCCCATGACCATTCTAAAAGCACTCAGACCCTTCTAGAGGCCCCCAGGACCCTTCTAAAAGCACCCAGACCTTTCTAGAGCCTCCCAGGACCATTCTAAAAGCCCCCAGACCCTTCTAGACCCCCCCAGGACCCTTCTAAAAGCCCCCACACCCTTCTAGAGCCACCCAGGATCATTCTAAAAGCCCCCAGACCCTTCTAGAGCCCCCCAGGATCATTCCAAAAGCACCCAGACCCTTCTAGAGCCCCCTAGGACACATCTAAAAGCCCCCAGACCCTTCTAGACCCTCCCCGGATCCTTCTAAAAGCCCCCAGACCATTCTAGAGCCAACTAGGATCCTTCAAAAAGTACCCAGACCTTTCCAGACCGTCCCCGGATCATTCTAAAAGCCCCCAGACCCTTCTAGAGCCCCCCAGGATCATTCTAAAAGCCCCCAGACCCTTCTAGAGCCCCCCAGGATCATTCCAAAAGCCCCCAGACCCTTCTAGAGCAACCTAGGACACATCTAAAAGCCCCCAGACCCTTCTAGAGGCCCCTAGGACCCTTCTAAAAGCCCCCAGACCCTTCTAGACCCACCCCGGATCCTTCGAAAAGATCCCAGACCCTTCTAGAGGCCGCCCAGGATCATTCTAAAAGCCCCCAGACCCTTCTAGAGCCACCCAGGATCATTCTAAAAGCCCCCAGACCATTCTAGAGCCCCCCAGGACCCTTCTAAAGGCCCCCAGACCCTTCAAGAGGCACCCAGGGTTTTTCTTAATGAACCCCGTCCCTTCTAGAGCACCCCAGGACCCTTCTAAAAGTCCCCAAGCCTTCTAGAGCACCCCAGGACCCTTCTAAAAGCCCCCAGACCATTCTAGAGCCCCCCCGGACCATTTTAAAAGACCCCAGACCCTTCTAGAGGACCCCAGGACCCTTCTGAAAGCCAGCAGAACATTCTAGAGTCACCCAGGACCCTTCTAAAGGCACCCAGACCCTTCTAGAGCCCCCCAGGACCCTTCTAAAAGCGCCCAGACCCTTCTAGAGACTCCCAGGACCCTTCTAAAAGCCCCCAGAACCTTCTAGAGCCCTCCAGGACCCTTCTAAAAGCGCCCAGACCCTTCTAGAGACTCCCAGGACCCTTCTAAAAGCCCCCAGAACCTTCTAGAGCCCTCCAGGACCCTTCTAAAAGCCCCCAGACCCTTCTAGAGCCCCACCGGTCCCTTCTAAAAGCCCCCAAACCCTTCTAGAGCCACCGAGGACTCTTCTAAAAGCACCCAGAACCTTCTAGAGCCCCCCAGGAACATTCTACAAGCCCCCAGAACCTTCTATATCATCCCAGGACCCTTCTAAAAGCCCCCAGACCCATCTAGATCCTCCCAGGACCCTTCTAAAAGCCGCCAGACCCTTCTAGAGACACCCAGGACCCTTCGAAAAGCCCCCCAGACCCTTCTAGAGCCACCCAGGACCTTTCTAAAAGCCCCCAGACCCTTCTAGAGCCTCCCAGGACCCTTCTAAAAGCCCACAGACCGTTCTAGAGCCCCCAGGACCCTTCTAAAAGCACCCAGACCCTTCTAGAGGCCCCCAGGACCCTTCTATAAGTCCCCAGACCCTTCTAGAGAACCCCAGGAACCTTCTAAAAGCCCCCATACCCTTCTAGAGCCTCCCAGGAGCCTTCTAAAAGCCCCCAGACCCTTCTAGAGCCCCCTCGGACCACTCTAATAGATCCCAGACCCTTCTAGAGGCCCCCAGGATACTTCTAAATGCCCCCAGACCCTTCTAGAGAACCCCGGAACCCTTCTAAAAGCCCCCAGACCCTTCTAGAGCCCCACAGGACCCTTCTAAAAGCCCCCAGAACCTTCTAGACCCTACCCGGATCATTCTAAAAGCCCCCAGACCCTTCTAGAGACCCCCATGACCATTCTAAAAGCACTCAGACCCTTCTAGAGGCCCCCAGGACCCTTCTAAAAGCACCCAGACCTTTCTAGAGCCTCCCAGGACCATTCTAAAAGCCCCCAGACCCTTCTAGACCCCCCCAGGACCCTTCTAAAAGCCCCCAGACCCATCTAGAGCACCCCAGGATCATTTTAAAAGCCCCCAGACCCTTCTAGAGCCCCCCAGGATCATTCCAAAAGCACCCAGACCCTTCTAGAGACTCCCAGGACCTTTCTAAAAGCCCCCAGAACCTTCTAGAGCCCTCCAGGACCCTTCTAAAAGCGCCCAGACCCTTCTAGGGACTCCCAGGACAATTCTAAAAGCCCCCAGACCCTTCTAGAGCTCCACCGGTCCCTTCTAAAAGCCCCCAGACCCTTCTAGAGCCACCGAGGACTCTTCTAAAAGCACCCAGAACCTTCCAGAGCCCCCCAGGAACCTTCTACAAGCCCCCAGATCCTTCTAGATCATCCCAGGACCCTTCTAAAAGCCCCCAGACCCATCTAGATCCTCCCAGGACCCTTCTAAAAGCCGCCAGACCCTTCTAGAGACACCCAGGACCCTTCGAAAAGCCCCCAGACCCTTCTAGAGCCACCCAGGACCTTTCTAAAAGCCCCCAGACCAATCTAGAGCCTCCCAGGACCCTTCTAAAAGCCCACAGACCGTTCTAGAGCATCCCAGGACCCTTCTAAAAGCACCCAGACCCTTCTAGAGGCCCCCAGGACCCTTCTATAAGTCCCCAGACCCTTCTAGAGAACCCCAGGAACCTTCTAAAAGCACCCATACCCTTCTAGAGCCCCACCGGTCCCTTCTAAAAGCCCCCAGACCCTTCTAGAGCCACCGAGGACTCTTCTAAAAGCACCCAGAACCTTCTAGACCCCCCCAGGAACATTCTACAAGCCCCCAGAACCTTCTAGATCATCCCAGGACCCTTCTAAAAGCCCCCAGACCCATCTAGATCCTCCCAGGACCCTTCTAAAAGCCGCCAGACCCTTCTAGAGACACCCAGGACCCTTCGAAAAGAGCCCAGACCCTTCTAGAGCCACCCAGGACCTTTCTAAAAGCCCCCAGACCCTTCTAGAGCCTCCCAGGACCCTTCTAAAAGCCCCCAGACCAATCTAGAGCACCCCAGGACCCTTCTAAAAGCCCCCAGACCCTTCTAGAGCCCACCAGGACCCTTCTAAAAGCCCCCAGACCCTTCTAGAGGACCCCAGGACCCTTCTGAAAGACAGCAGAACATTCTAGAGTCACCCAGGACCCTTCTAAAGGCACCCAGACCCTTCTAGAGCCCCCCAGGACCCTTCTAAAAGCCCCCAGACCCTTCTAGATACTACCAGGACCCTTCTGAAAGCCCCCAGAACCTTCTAGAGCCCTCCAGGACCCTTCTAAAAGCCCCCAGACCCTTCTAGAGAATCCGAGGACCCTTCTAAAATTCCCCAGACCCTTCTAGAGCACCCCCGGACCCTTCTAAAAGCCCCCAGCCCCTTCTAGAGCCACCCAGGACCCTTCTAAAAGCTCCCAGACCATTCTAGAGCCACCCAGGACCCTTCTAAAAGTCCCCAGACCCTTCTAAAAGCCCCCAGACCATTCTAGAGCCCCCCAGGACCCTTCTAAAAGTCCCCAGACACTTCTAGAGACCCCCAGGACCCTTCTGAAAGCCCCCAGAACATTCTAGAGCCCCCCAGGACGTTTCTAAAAGGCCCCATACCCTTCTAGAGCATCCGAGGACCATTCTAAAAGCACCCAGACCCTTCTAGAGCCCCCCAGGATCATTCTAAAAGCCCCCAAACCCTTCTAGAGCCCCCTAGGACCCATCTAAAAGCCCCCAGACCCTTCTAGAGGCCCTTAGGACCCTTCTAAAAGACCCCAGACCCTTCTAGACCCTCCCCGGATCCTTTGAAACGACCCCAGACCCTTCTAGAGCCACCCAGGATCATTCTAAAAGCCCCCAGAACATTCTAGAGCCCTCCAGGACCTTCTAAAAGCCCCTAGACCCTTCTAGAGCACCCCAGGACCCTTCTAAAAGTCCCCAGGCCCTTCTAGAGCACCCCAGGACCCTTCTAAAACCCCCCAGACCCTTCTAGAGCCCCCCGGACCCTTCTAAAAGACCCAAGACCCTTCTAGAGGACCCCAAGACCCTTCTGAAAGCCAGCAGAACATTCTAGAGTCACCCAGGACCCTTCTAAAGGCACCCAGCCCCTTCTAGAGCCCCCCAGGACCCTTCTAAAAGCGCCCAGACCCTTCTAGAGACTCCCAGGACCCTTCTAAAAGCCCCCAGAACCTTCTAGAGCCCTCCAGGACCCTTCTAAAAGCACCCAGACCCTTCTAGAGCATCCGAGGACCCTTCTAAAATTCCCCAGACCCTTCTAGAGCACCCCAGGACACTTCTAAAAGCCCCCAGACCCTTCTAGAGCCCCCCCGGACCCTTCTAAAAGCCCCCAGACCCTTCTAGAGCCAACCAGGACCCTTCTAAAAGCTCCCAGACCATTCTAGAGCCACCCAGGACACTTCTAAAAGTCCCCAGACCCTTCTAAAAGCCCCCAGACCATTCTAGAGCCCCCCAGGACAATTCTAAAAGTCCCCAGACACTTCTAGAGACCCCCAGGACCCTTCTGAAAGCCCCCAGAACATTCTAGAGCCCCCCAGGACGTTTCTAAAAGGCCCCATACTCTTCTAGAGCATCCGAGGACCCTTCTAAAAGCACCCAGACCCTTCTAGAGCATCCCAGGACCCTTCTAAAAGCACCCAGACCCTTCTAGAGCCCCCCAGGACCATTCTAAAGGCCCCCAGACCTTTCTAGACCCTCCCCGGATCATTCTAAAAGACCCCAGACCCTTCTAGAGCCCCCCAGGATCATTCTAAAAGCCCCCAAACCCTTCTAGAGCCCCCTAGGACCCATCTAAAAGCCCCCAGACCCTTCTAGAGGCCCTTAGGACCCTTCTAAAAGACCCCAGACCATTCTAGAGCACCCCAGGACACTTCTAAAAGCCCCCAGACCCTTCTAGAGGACCCCAGGACCCTTCTGAAAGACAGCAGAACATTCTAGAGTCACCCAGGACCCTTCTAAAGGCACCCAGACCCTTCTAGAGCCCCCCAGGACCCTTCTAAAAGCCCCCAGACCCTTCTAGAGACCCTCAGGACCCTTCTGAAAGCCCCAGAACCTTCTAGAGCCCTCCAGGACCTTTCTAAAAGACCCCAGACCCTTCCAGAGAATCCGAGGACCCTTCTAAAATTCCCCAGACCCTTCTAGAGCCCCCCCGGACCCTTCAAAAAGCCCCCAGACCATTCTAGAGCCACCAAGGACCATTCTAAAAGCCCCCAGACCATTCTAGAGCCCCCCAGGACCCTTCTAAAAGTCCCCAGACCCTTCTAAAAGCCCCCAGACCATTCTAGAGCCCCCCAGGACCCTTCTAAAAGTCCCCAGACCCTTCTAGAGACCCCCAGGACCCTTCTGAAAGCCCCCAGAACATTCTAGAGCCCACCAGGACCCTTCTAAAAGCCCCCAGACCCTTCCAGAGGCACCCAGGGCCTCGCTTAATGAACCCCGTCCCTTCTAGAGCACCCCAGGACCCATCTAAAAGCCCCCAGATCCTTCTAGAGCCCCCCGGACCCTTCTAAAAGCACCCAGACCCTTCTAGAGCATCCCAGGACCCTTCTAAAAGCCCCCAGCCCCTTCTAGAGGCCCCTAGGACCCTTCTAAAACCCCCGAGAACCCTCTAGAGCCACCCAGGACTATTCTAAAAGCCACCAGACCCTTCTAGAGCCCTCCAGGACCCTTCTAAAAGCACCCAGACCCTTCTAGAGCATCCGAGGACCCTTCTAAAATTCCCCAGACCCTTCTAGAGCACCCCAGGACACTTCTAAAAGCCCCCAGACCCTTCTAGAGCCCCACCGGACGATTCTAAAAGCCCCCAGACCCTTCTAGAGCCACCGAGGACCCTTCTAAAAGCACCCAGAACCTTCTAGAGCCCCCCAGGACCCTTGTACAAGCCCCCAGAACCTTTTAGAGCATCCCAGGACCCTTCTAAAAGCCCCCAGACCCATCTAGATCCTCGCAGGACCATTCTACAAGTCCCCCAGACCCTTCTAGAGCCTCCCAGGACCCTTCTAAAAGCCCCCAGACCATTCTAGAGCACCCCAGGACACTTCTAAAAGCCCCCAGACCCTTCTAGAGGACCCCAGGACCCTTCTGAAAGACAGCAGAACATTCTAGAGTCACCCAGGACCCTTCTAAAGGCACCCAGACCCTTCTAGAGCCCCCCAGGACCCTTCTAAAAGCCCCCAGACCCTTCTAGAGACCCCCAGGACCCTTCTGAAAGCCACCAGAACCTTCTAGAGCCCTCCAGGACCCTTCTAAAAGCCCCCAGACCCTTCTAGAGACCCCCAGGACCCTTCTGAAAGCCCCCAGACCATTCTAGAGCCCCCCCAGGACCCTTCTAAAAGTCCCCAGACCCTTCTGGAGACCCCCAGGACCCTTCTGAAAGCCCCCAGAACATTCTAGAGCCGCCCAGGACCCTTCTAAAAGCCCCCAGACCCTTCTAGAGCATCCGAGGACCCTTCTAAAAGCACCCAGACCCTTCTAGAGGCCCCTAGGACCCTTCTAAAACCCCCGAGAACCCTCTAGAGCCACCCAGGACCCTTCTAAAAGCACCCAGACCCTTCTAGAGCCCCCCAGGACCATTCTAAATGCCCCCAGACCTTTCTAGACCCTCCCCGGATCATTCTAAAAGCCCCCAGACACTTCTAGAGCCCCCCAGGATCATTCTAAAAGCCCCCAGACCCTTCTAGAGCCCCCTACTACCCATCTAAAAGCCCCCAGACCCTTCTAGAGCCCCCCAGGATCATTCTAAAATCCCCCAGACCCTTCTAGGACCCCCTAGGACCCATCTAAAAGCCCCCAGACCCTTCTAGAGGCCCCTAGGACCCTTCTAAAAGACCCCAGACCCTTCTAGACCCTCCCCGGATCCTTCGAAAAGACCCCAGACCCATCTAGAGCCCCCCAGGATCATTCAAAAAGCCCCCAGACCCTTCTAGAGGCCCCCAGGCACCTTCTAAAAGCCCCCAGACCATTCTAGAGCCCCCCAGGACCCTTCTAAAAGCCCCCAGACCCTTCTAGAGGACCCCAGGACCCTTCTGAAAGCCAGCAGAACATTCTAGAGTCACCCAGGACCCTTCTAAAGGCACCCAGACCCTTCTAGAGCCCCCCAGGACCCTTCTAAAAGCCCCCAGACCGTTCTAGAGACCCTCAGGACCCTTCTGAAAGCCCCCAGAACCTTCTAGAGCCCTCCAGGACCTTTCTAAAAGCCCCCAGACCCTTCTAGAGAATCCGAGGACCCTTCTAAAATTCCCCAGACCCTTCTAGAGCCCCCCCGGACCCTTCAAAAAGCCCCCAGACCATTCTAGAGCCACCAAGGACCATTCTAAAAGCCCCCAGACCATTCTAGAGCCCCCCAGGACCCTTCTAGAAGTCCCCAGACCCTTCTAAAAGCCCCCAGACCATTCTAGAGCCCCCCAGGACCCTTCTAAAAGCCCCCAGACCCTTCCAGAGGCACCCAGGGCCTCGCTTAATGAACCCCGTCCCTTCTAGAGCACCCCAGGACCCATCTAAAAGCCCCCAGATCCTTCTAGAGCCCCCCGGACCCTTCTAAAAGCACCCAGACCCTTCTAGAGCATCCCAGGACCCTTCTAAAAGCCCCCAACCCCTTCTAGAGGCCCCTAGGACCCTTCTAAAACCCCCGAGAACCCTCTAGAGCCACCCAGGACTATTCTAAAAGCCACCAGACCCTTCTAGAGCCCTCCAGGACCCTTCTAAAAGCACCCAGACCCTTCTAGAGCATCCGAGGACCCTTCTAAAATTCCCCAGACCCTTCTAGAGCACACCAGGACACTTCTAAAGGCACCCAGACCCTTCTAGAGCCCCACCGGACGATTCTAAAAGCCCCCAGACCCTTCTAGAGCCACCGAGGACCCTTCTAAAAGCACCCAGAACATTCTAGAGCCCCCCAGGACCCTTCTACAAGCCCCCAGACCCTTCTAGAGCATCCCAGGACCTTTCTACAAGTCCCCAGACCCTTCTAGAGCCTCCCAGGACCCTTCTAAAAGCCCCCAGACCATTCTAGAGCACCCCAGGACACTTCTAAAAGCCCCCAGACCCTTCTAGAGGACCCCAGGACCATTCTGAAAGACAGCAGAACATTCTAGAGTCACCCAGGACCCTTCTAAAGGCACCCAGACCCTTCTAGAGCCCCCCAGGACCCTTCTAAAAGCCCCCAGACCCTTCTAGAGACCCCCAGGACCCTTCTGAAAGCCCCCAGAACCTTCTAGAGCCCTCCAGGACCCTTCTAAAAGCCCCCAGACCCTTCTAGAGAACCCCAGGACCCTTCTGAAAGACCCCAGACCATTCTAGAGCCCCCCAGGGACCCTTCTAAAAGTCCCCAGACCCTTCTGGAGAACCCCAGGACCCTTCTGAAAGCCCCCAGAACATTCTAGAGCCGCCCAGGACCCTTCTAAAAGCCCCCAGACCCTTCTAGAGCATCCGAGGACCCTTCTAAAAGCACCCAGACCCTTCTAGAGCATCCCAGGACCCTTCTAAAAGACCCAGACCCTTCTAGAGGCCCCTAGGACCCTTCTAAAACCCCCGAGAACCCTCTAGAGCCACCCAGGACCCTTCTAAAAGCACCCAGACCCTTCTAGAGCCCCCCAGGACCATTCTAAATGCCCCCAGACCTTTCTAGACCCTCCCCGGATCATTCTAAAAGCCCCCAGACACTTCTAGAGCCAACCAGGATCATTCCAAAAGCCCCCAGACCCATCTAGAGCCCCCTACTACCCATCTAAAAGCCCCCAGACCCTTCTAGAGCCCCCCAGGATCATTCTAAAAGCCCCCAGACCCTTCTAGAGCCCCCTAGGACCCATCTAAAAGCCACCAGACCCTTCTAGAGGCCCATAGGACCCTTCTAAAAGACCCCAGACCCTTCTAGACCCTCCCCGGATCCTTCGAAAAGATCCCAGACCCATCTAGAGCCCCCCAGGATCATTCAAAAAGCCCCCAGACCCTTCTAGAGGCCCCCAGGCACCTTCTAAAAGCCCCCAGACCATTCTAGAGCCCCCCAGGACCCTTCTAAAAGCCCCCAGACCCTTCTAGAGGACCCCAGGACCCTTCTGAAAGCCAGCAGAACATTCTAGAGTCACCCAGGACCCTTCTAAAGGCACCCAGACCCTTCTAGAGCCCCCCAGGACCCTTCTAAAAGCACCCAGACCGTTCTAGAGACCCTCAGGACCCTTCTGAAAGCCCCCAGAACCTTCTAGAGCCCTCCAGGACCTTTTTAAAAGCCCCCAGACCATTCTAGAGCCACCAAGGACCATTCTAAAAGCCCCCAGACCATTCTAGAGCCCCCCAGGACCCTTCTAAAAGTCCCCAGACCCTTCTAAAAGCCCCCAGACCATTCTAGAGCCCCCCAGGACCCTTCTAAAAGTCCCCAGACCCTTCTAGAGACCCCCAGGACCCTTCTGAAAGCCCCCAGAACATTCTAGAGCCCACCAGGACCCTTCTAAAAGCCCCCAGACCCTTCCAGAGGCACCCAGGGCCTCGCTTAATGAACCCCGTCCCTTCTAGAGCACCCCAGGACCCATCTAAAAGCCCCCAGATCCTTCTAGAGCCCCCCGGACCCTTCTAAAAGCACCCAGACCCTTCTAGAGCATCCCAGGACCCTTCTAAAAGCCCCCAGCCCCTTCTAGAGGCCCCTAGGACCCTTCTAAAACCCCCGAGAACCCTCTAGAGCCACCCAGGACTATTCTAAAAGCCACCAGACCCTTCTAGAGCCCTCCAGGACCCTTCTAAAAGCACCCAGACCCTTCTAGAGCCCCCCAGGACCATTCTAAAGGCCCCCAAACCTTTCTAGAGCCCCCTAGGACCCATCTAAAAGCCCCCAGACCCTTCTAGAGGCCCCTAGGACCCTTCTAAAAGAGCCCAGACCCTTCTAAACCCTCCCCGGATCCTTCGAAAAGACCCCAGACCCTTCTAGAGCCCCCCAGGATCATTCTAAAAGCCCCCAGACCCTTCTAGAGCCCCCCAGTACCCTTCTAAAAGCCCCTAGACCCTTCTAGAGCCACCCAGGACCATTCTAAATGCCCCCAGACCCTTCAAGAGGCACCCAGGGCCTCACTTAATGAACCCCGTCCCTTCTAGAGCACCCCAGGACCTTTCTAAAAGTCCCCAGGCCCTTCTAGAGCACCCCAGGACCCTTCTAAAAGCCCCCAGACCCTTCTAGAGACCCCCGGACCCTTCTAAAAGACCCCAGACCTTTCTAGAGGACCCCAGGACCCTTCTGAAAGTCAGCAGAACATTCTAGAGTCACCCAGGACCCTTCTAAAGGCACCCAGACCCTTCTAGAGCCCCCCAGGACCCTTCTAAAAGCGCCCAGACCCTTCTAGAGACTCCCAGGACCCTTCTAAAAGCCCCCAGAACCTTCTAGAGCCCTCCAGGACCCTTCTAAAAGCACCCAGACCCTTCTAGAGCATCCGAGGTCCCTTCTAAAATTCCCCAGACCCTTCTAGAGCACCCCAGGACACTTCTAAAAGCCCCCAGACCCTTCTAGAGCCCCACCGGACCCTTCTAAAAGCCCCCAGACCCTTCTAGATCCACCGAGGACCCTTCTAAAAGCACCCAGAACCTTCTAGAGCCCCCCAGGACCCTTCTACAAGTCCCAGAACCTTCTAGAGCATCCCAGGACCCTTCTAAAAGCCCCCAGACCCATCTAGATCCTCCCAGGACCCTTCTAAAAGTTCCCAGACCCTTCTAGAGACACCCAGGACCCTTCGAAAAGCCCCCAGACCCTTCTAGAGCCCCCCAGGACCTTTCTACAAGCCCCCCAGACCCTTCTAGAGACTCCCAGGACCCTTCTAAAAGCCCCCAGACCATTCTAGAGCACCCCAGGACCATTCTAAAAGCCCCAGACCCTTCTAGAGCCCCCCAGGACCCATCTAAAAGCCCCCAGACCCTTCTAGACGACCCCAGGACCCTTCTGAAAGCCAGCAGAACCTTCTAGAGTCACCCAGGACCCTTCTAAAGGCACCCCAGACCCTTCTAGAGCTCCCCAAGACCCTTCCAAATACACTCAGACACTTCTAGCTACCCCCAGGATCATTCTGAAAGCCCCAGACCCTTCTAGAGCGCCCCAGGACTCTTCTAAAAGGCCCCAGAGCCTTCTAGAGCCCCCCAGGACCCGTCTAAAAGACCCCAGACCCTTCTAGAGCTCCACAGGACCCTTCTAAAAGCCCCCAGACCTTTCTAGAGCCCCCCAGGACGCTTCTAAAAGTCCCCAGACCCTTCTAGAGACCCCCAGGACCCTCTGAAAGCCCCCAGAACATTCTAGAGCCCCCCAGGACCCTTCTAAAAGACCCCAGACCCTTCTAGATCATCCGAGGACCCTTCTAAAAGCACCCAGACCCTTCTAGAGCCCCCCAGGACCATTCTAAAGGCCCCCAGACCTTTCTAGACCCTCCCCGGATCATTCTAAAAGACCCCAGACCCTTCTAGAGCCCCCCAGGATCATTCTAAAAGCCCCCAGACCCTTCTAGAGCCCCCTAGGACCCATCTAAAAGCCCCCAGACCCTTCTAGAGGCCCCTAGGACCCTTCTAAAAGACCCCAGACCCTTCTAGACCCTCCCCGGATCCTTCGAAAAGACCCCAGACCCATCTAGAGCCCCCCAGGATCATTCTAATAGCACCCAGACCCTTCTAGAGGCCCCCAGGAACCTTCTAAAAGCCCCCAGACCATTCTAGAGCCACCCAGGACCCTTCTAAAGGCCCCCAGACCCTTCTAGACCCTCCCCGGATCATTTTAAAAGCACCCAGATTCTTCTAGAGCCTCCCAGGACCCTTCTAATAGCCCCCCGACCTTTCTAGACCCTCCCCGGATCCTTCTAAATGAACCCAGACCTTTCTAGGCCCCCCCAGAACCCCTCTAAAAGCCTCCAGACCCTTGTAGAGCCCCCCAGGACCCGTCTAAAAGCGCCCAGACCCTTCTAGACCCTCCCCTGATCATTCTAAAAGACCCCAGACCCTTCTAAAACCTCCCAGGACTATTCTAAAAGAACCCAGACCCTTCTAGACCCTCCCCGGATTATTCTAAAAGCCCCCAGACCCTTCTAGAGCCCCCCAAGACCCTTCTAAAAGCCTCCAGACCCTTCTAGAGCCCCCCAGGACCACTCTAATAGTTCTCAGACCCTTCTAGAGGCCCCCAGGACCCTTCTATAAGTCCCCAGACCATTCTAGAGAACCCCAGGACCCTTCTAAAAGCCCCCATACCCTTCTAGAGCCTCCCACTACCCTTCTAAAAGCCCCCAGACCCTTCTAGAGCCCCCCCGGACCACTCTAATAGATCCCAGACCCTTCTAGAGGACCACAGGATACTTCTAAATGCCCCCAGACCCTTCTAGAGAACCCCGGGACCCTTCTAAAAGCCCCCAGACCCTTCTAGAGCCCCCCAGGACCATTCTAAAGGCCCCCAGACCCTTCTAGAGCCCCCCAGGACCCTTCTGAACTGCCGCAGACACATCTAGACACTCCCCGGATCTTTCAAAAAGACCCCAGACAAATTCTAGAGATCCTCAGGAGCATTCTAAAAGCCCCCAGACCCTTCTAGAGCACTCCAGGACCCTTCTAAAAGCCCCCAGACCCATCTAGAGCCTCCCAGGACCCTTCTAAAAGCACCCAGACCCTTCTAGAGCCCCCCGGGCCCTTTTAAAAGCCTCCAGACCCTTCTAGAGGACCCCTGGACCCTTCTGAAAGCCCCCAGAACCTTCTAGAGCATCCCAGAACCATTCTAAAAGCCCCCAGACCCTTCTAGAGCATCCCAGGACAGTTCTAAAAGCCCCCAGACCCTTCTAGAGCCACCCAGGACGCTTCTAAAAGCCCCCAGACGCTTCTAGATCCTCCCAGGACCCTTCTAAAAGCCCCCAGACCCTTCTAGAGCCCCCCAGGACACTTATAAAAGCACCCAGACTTTTCTAGAGCCTCCCAGGACCTTTCTACAAGCACCCAGACCCTTCTAGAGCCCACAAGGACCCTTCTAAAAGCACCCAGACCCTTCTAGAGCCCCCCAGGACCCTTTTACAAGCCCCCAGACCATTCCAGAGCACCCCAGGACCCTTCTAAAAGCCCCCAGGCCCATCTAGAGCCTCCCAGGACCCTTCTAAAAGCCCCCAGACCCTTCTAGACCCCCACCGGACCCCTGTAATAGATACCAGACCCTTCTAGAGGCCCCAGGATAGTTCTAAATGCCCCCAGACCCTTCTAGAGAACGCCGGGACCATTCTAAAAGCCCCCAGACCATTCTAGAGGACCCCAGGACCCTTCTAAAAGCCCCCAGAACCTTCTAGACCCTCCCCGGATCATTCTAAAAGCCCCCAGACCCTTCTAGAGCCCCCCAGGACCCTTCTAAAAGCTCTCAGACCCTTCTAGAGGCCCCCAGGACCCTTCTAAAAGCACCCAGAACCTTCTAGAGCCTCCCAGGACCATTCTAAAAGCCCCCAGACCCTTCTAGACCCCCCCAGGACCCTTCTAAAAGACACCAGACCCTTCTAGAGCTCCCCAGGACCCTTCTGAAAGGCCACAGGCACTTCTAGACACTCCCCGGATCCTTCTAAAAGACCCCAGACATTTCTAGAGACAACCAGGACCCTTCTAAAAGCCCCCAGACCCTTCTAGAGCATCCCAGGCTTCCTCTTAAGGCACCCCGTCCCTTCTAGAGCACCCCAGGACCCTTCTAAAAGAAACCAGACCCTTCTAGAGCCCCCAGGACCCTTCTAAAAGCCCTCAGACCCTTCTAGAGGCCCCCAGGACCTTTCTAAAAGCCCCAGACCCTTCTAGAGCCCCCCAGTACCCTTCTAAATGCACCCAGACCCTTCTAGAGACCCCCAGGGCCCTTCTAAAAGACCCAGACCCTTCTAGAGCATCCCAGGACCCATCTAAAAGAACTCAGACCCTTCTACATCCTCCCAGGACCCTTCTAAAGGATCCCAGACCCTTCTAGACCCTCCCCGGATCATTCTAAAAGCCCCCAGACCCTTCTAGAGCCTCCCAGGACCCTTCTAAAAACCCCCAGACCTTTCTAGACCCTCCCAGGATCCTTCTAAATGAACCCAGACCCTTCTAGGGCCCCCCAGAACCCCTCTAAAAGCATCCAGACCCTTGTAGAGCCCCCCAGGACCCGTCTAAAAGCGCCCAGACCCGTCTAGACCCTCCCCTGATCATTCTAAAAGACCCCAGACCCTTCTAGAGCCCCCCAAGACCCTTCTAAAAGCCTCCAGACCCTTCTAGAGCCCCCCCGAACCACTCTAATAGATCACAGACCCTTCTAGAGGCCCCCAGGACCCTTCTATAAGTCCCCAGACCCTTCTAGAGAACCCCAGGTACCTTCTAAAAGCCCCCAGACCCTTCTAGAGCCTCCCAGGACCCATCTAAAAGCCCCCAGACCATTCTAGACCCCCACCGGACCCCTCTAATAGATCCCAGACCCTTCTAGAGGCCCCCAGAATACTTCTAAATGCCCCCAGACCCTTCTAGAGAACCCCGGGACCCTTCTAAAAGCTCCCAGACCATTCTAGATCCCCCTGGACCCTTCTAAAAGCACCCAGAACCTTCTAGACCCTCCCCGGATCATTCTAAAAGCCCACAGACCCTTCTAGACCCCCCCAGGACCCTTCTAAAAGCCCCCAGACCCCTCTAGAGCCCCCCAGGACCCTTCTGAAAGGCCGCAGACACTTCTAGACACTCCCCGGATCCTTCTAAAAGACCCCAGACATTTCTAGAGACACCCAGGAGCATTCTAAAAGCCCCCAGACCATTCTAGAGCCCCCCAGGCCTCCTTTTAAGGCACCCCGTCCCTTCTAGAGCACCCCAGGACCCGTCTAATAGCCCCCGGACCCTTCTAAAATCCTCCAGACTCTTCTAGAGGCCACCTGGACCTTTCTGAAAGCACCCAGAACCTTCTAGAGACACCCAGGACCCTTCTAAAAGTCCCCAGACCCTTCTAGAGAACCCCAGGAACCTTCTAAAAGCCCCCAGACCCTTCTAGAGCCCCACAGGACCCTTCTAAAAGCCCCCAGACACTTCTATAGACCCCCAGGACTCTTCTAAAAGCCCCCAGACCCTTCAAGACCGTCCCCGGATCATTCTAAAAGCCCCCAGACCCTTCTAGAGCCCCCCAGGACCCTTCTAAAAGCCCCCAGACCCTTCTAGATCACCCCTGGACCCCTCTGATATATCCCACACCATTCTAGAGGCCACCAGGATACTTTCAAAAGCCCCCAGACCCTTCTATAGAACCCCAGGACCCTTCTAAAAGCCCCCAGACCATTCTAGATCCCCCCAGGGCCCTTATAAAAGCCCCGAGACCCTTCTAGGAGAGACGGGGGTCGTTAAGAGGGGCCTTGGGGTCCTCTAGAAGGGTCTGGGGGCTTATAGAAGTGTCCTGGCGGGCTCTCGAAGGGTCTGGGTTCTTTGAGAAGGGTCTTTGGGTGGCTCTAGAAGGGTCTGGGGTCTTTTGGAAGCGTCCTGGGTGCCTCAAGAAGGGTCTGGGGGCTTTTATAGGGTCCTGGGGGGCTCTAGAAGGGTCTGGGTGCTTTTAGAAGTGTCCTGGGGAGCTCTAGAAGGGTCTGGGGTCTTTTAGAAGGGTCCCGGGAGGCTCTAGAAGGGTCTGGGGGCTTTTAGAATTGTCCTGCTTGTCTCTAGAAGGGTCTGGGGCCTGTTAGAAGGGTCCTTGGGGGCTCTAGCAGGGTCTGAGTATCATTAGAGGGGCCTTGGGGGCATCTAGAAGGGTCTGGGGGATATTAGAAGGGTCCTGGAGAGCTCTAGAAGAGTCTTGGGGCTTTTAGAAGGGTCCTGGGAGACTATAGAAGGGTCTGGGGGCTTTTAGATGGGTCCTGCGGGTCTCTAGAAGGGTCTGGGTGCTTGAAGAAGTGTCCTGGGGGGCTCTAGAAGGGTCGGGGGGGTTTTAGGATAGTAATGATGGGCTCTAGAAGGGTGTGAGGGCTTTTAGAAGGTTCCTGGGGGCATCTAGAAGGCTCTGGGGGCTTTTAGAAGAGTCCTGGGGGGCTCTAGAATTGTCTGAGGGATTTTAGAAGGGTCCTGGGAGGCTCTAGAAGGGTCTGGGTGCTTTTAGAATGATCCAGGGAGGGTCTAGAAGGGTCTGGGGGCTTTTAGAAGGGTCCTGTGGGGCTCTAGAAGGGTCAGGGCGCTTTTAGAAGGGGCCTAGGGGGCTCTAGAAGGGTCTGGGTGCTTTTAGAAGGGTCCTAAGGGGCTCTAGAAGGGTCTGGGGGATTTTAGAAGGGTCCTGGGTAGCTCTAGAAGGGTCTGGGGGCTTTCAGAAGGGTCCTGGGGGGCTGTAGAAGGGTCTGGAGTCTTTTAGAAGGGTCCTGGGGGGCTCTAGAAGGGTCTTGGGGTATTCAGAAGGGTCCTGGGGGCCTCTAGAAGGGTCTGGAAGCTTTTAGAAGGGCCCTGGGGTGCTCTAGAAGGGTCTGGGGGCATTTAGAAGGGTCCTAGGGGGCTCTAGAAGGGTCTGGGGGTTTTCAGAAGGGTCCTGGGGGGCTCTAGAAGGGTCTGGTGGCTTATAGAAGGGTCCTGGGCGCATCTAGAAGGGTCTGGAGTCTTTTAGAAGGGTCCTGGGAGGATCCAGATCGGTCTGGGTGCTTTTAGAAGGATCCGGAGAGGGTCTAGAAGGGTCTGGGTGCTTTTAGAAGGGTCCTGGGGGGCTCTACAAACGTCTGGAGGCTTTAGAAGGGTCCAGGGGGCCTCTAGAAGGGTCTGGCGGCTTTTTGAAGAGTCCTGGGTCCTCTAGAAGTGTCTGGGGGCTTTTAGAAGGGTCCTGGGGGGCTCTAGAAGGGTCTGGAGGCTTTTAGAAGGTTCCGGTGTGGCTCTAGAATGGTGTGGGGGCTTTTAGAAGGGTCCTGGGGGCATCTAGAAGGCTCTGGGGGCTTTTATAAGGGTCCTGGGGGGCTCTAGAAGGGTCTGGGTGATTTTAGAAGGATCCGGGGAGGGTCTAGAAGGGTCTGGAGGCTTTTAGAAGGGTCCTGGGGGGCTCTAGAAGGGTCTGGGGGATATTAGAAGGGTCCTGGGATGGTCTAACAAGGGTCTGGGTTCTTTTAGAAGGGTCCTTCGTGTCTCTAGAAGGGTCTGGGGCTTTTAGAAGGGTCCTTGGGGGCTCTAGAAGGTTCTGGGGACCATTAGAGGGGCCCTAGGGGCCTCTAGAAGGGTCTGGGTGCATTTAGAAGGGTCCTGCGGGTCTCTAGAAGGGTCTGGGTGCATTTAGAAGGGTCCTGCGGGTCTCTAGAAGGGTCTGGGGGCTTTTAGAATGGTCCTTGGGGGCTCTAGAAGGGTCTGGGGACCACTAGAGGGGCCCTGGGTGCCTCTAGAAAGGTCTGGGTTATTTTAGAAGGGTCCTGGGGAGATCTAGAAGGGTCTGGGGGCTTTTAGAAGGGTCCTGGGAGACTCTAGAAGGGTCTGGGGGCTTTTAGAAGGGTCTTGGGAGGCTCTAGAAGGGTCTGATGGATTTTAGAAGGGTCCTGGCAGGTTCTAGAAGGGTCTGGGGGATTTTAGAAGGATCCTGGGGGTCTCTAGAAGGGTCTGAGGGATTTTAGAAGGGTCCTGGGGATCTCTAGAAGGGTCTGGGTGCTTTTAGAGGAGCCCTGGACTTCTCTAGAAGGGTCTGGGGGCTTTTAGAAGAGTCCTGGGGGGCTCTAGAAGGGTCTGGGGGCATTTAGAAGTGTCCTGGGGGGCTCTAGAAGTGTCTGGGGGATTTTAGAAGGATCCTGGGTGCCTCTAGAAAGGTCTGGGGGCATTTAGAAGGGTCCTGCGGGTCTCTAGAAGGGTCTGGAGGCTTTTAGAAGGGTCCCTGGGGCTCTAGAAGGGTCTGGGGACCATTAGAGGGGCCCTAGGGACCTCTAGAAGGGTCTGGGCGCTTTTAGAATGGTCCTTGGGGGCTCTAGAATGATCTGGGGACCACTAGA
>JAUNZM010002419.1:0-31336 GCA_033459285.1 Clamator glandarius
GTCTGGGGGCTTTTAGAAGGGTCCTGGGGGGCTCTAGAAGGGTCTGGGGGCTTTTAGAATGGTCCTGGGGGGCTCTAGAAGGGTCTGGGGGCTTTTAGAATGGTCCTGGAGGCCTCTAGAAGGATCTGGGTTCTTTTAGATGGGTCCTGGGGTTCTCTAGAAGGGTCTGGGGGCATTTAGAAGGGTCCTGAGGGGCTCTAGAAGGGTCTGGGGGCTTTTAGAATGATCCGGGGACGGTCTAGAAGGGTCTTTATGCTTTTTGAAGGATCCTAGGCGGCTCTAGAAGGGTCTGGGGTCTTTTAGAAGGGTCCTGGGGGGCTCTAGAAGGGTCTGGGGGCTTTTAGAATGGTCAGGGGAGGCTCTAGAAGAGTCTGGGGGCTTTTAGAAGTGTCCTGGGAGGCTCTAGAAGGGTCTAGAGGCTTTTAGA
This sequence comes from Clamator glandarius, assembly GCA_033459285.1. NCBI lineage: Eukaryota > Metazoa > Chordata > Aves > Cuculiformes > Cuculidae > Clamator > Clamator glandarius. The sequence goes on from JAUNZM010002419.1 coordinate 428, forward strand.
AGGGTCCTGGGGGCCTCTAGAAGGGTCTGGGGGCGTTTAGAAGGGACCTGTGAGGCTCTGGAAGGGTCTGGGTGCTTTTATTATGGTCCTGGGGGCCTCTAGAAGGGTCTGGAGGCTTTTATAAGGGTCCAGGGGGGCTCTAGAAAAATCTGGGGACTTGTAGAAGGGTCCTGGGAGGCTCTGGAAGGGTCTGGGTGCTTTTATAAGGGTCCTGGGGGCCTCTAGAAGGGTCTGGGGGCTTTTACAAGGGTCCGGGGGGGCTCTAGAAGGGTCTGGGGAATTTTAGAAGGGTCCTCGGATTCTCTAGAAGGGTCTGGGGGCTTTTAGAAGGGTCCTGGAGGTCTCTAGATGGTTCTGGGGGCTTTCAGAAGGGTCCTGGGGGTCTCTAGAATGGTCTGGGGGCTTTTAGAAGGGTCTGGGTGCCTTTAGAAGGGTCCTGGGTGACTCTAGAATGTTCTGCTGGCTTTCAGAAGGGTCCTGGGTTCCTCTAGAAGGGTCTGGGGGCTTTTAGAAGGGTCCTGGGGGGCTCTAGAATGGTCTGGGGGCTTTTAGAAGGGTCCTGGGAGGCTCTAGAAGGGTCTGGGGTCTTTTAGAAAGGTCTTGGGAGGATCTAGATGGGTCTGGGGGCTTTTAGAAGGGTCCTGGTATGCTCTAGAAGGGTCTGGGGGCTTTTAGAATGGTCCTAGGGGCCTCTAGAAGGGTCTGGGGGCTTTTAGATGGGTCCTAGGGGTCTCTAGAAGGGTCTGGGGGCTTTTAGAATGATCCTGGGGGGCTCTAGAAGGGTCTGGGGGCTTCTAGAATGATCCGGGGACGGTCTAGAAAGGTCTGGGTGCTTTTTGAAGGATCCTAGGGGGCTCTAGAAGGGTCTGGGGGCTTTTATAAGGATCCGGGGAGGCTCTAGAAGGGTCTGGGGGCTTTTAGAAGGGTCCTGGGGTTCTCTAGAAGGGTCTGGTTGCTTTTAGAAGGGTACTGGGAGGCTCTAGAAGGGTCTGGGTGCTTTTATAAGGGTCCGGGGAGCCTCTAGAAGGGTCTGGGTGATTTTAGAAAGGTCCTGGGGGGCTCTAGAAGGGTCTAGAGGCTTTTAGACGGGTCCTGGGGGCCTCTAGAAGGGTCTGGGTGCTTTTAGAAGGGTCTGGGTGGCTCTAGAAGGGTCTGGGGGCTTTTAGAAGGGTCCTGGGTGACTCTAGAATGTTCTGCTGGCTTTCAGAAGGGTCCTGGGTTCCTCTAGAAGGGTCTGGGGGCTTTTAGAAGGGTCCTGGGTGGCTCTAGAAGGGTCTGGGGGCTTTTAGAAGGGTCCTGGGGTGCTCTAGAATGGTCTGGGGGCTTTTAGAAGGGTCCTGGGAGGCTCTAGAAGGGTCTGGGGGCTTTTAGAAAGGTCCTGGGTGGCTCTAGAAGGGTCTGGGGGCTTTTCGAAGGGTCCTGGGAATCTCTAGAAGGGTCTGGGGGCTTATAGAAGGGTCCTGGGAGTCTCTAGATGGGTCTGGGTGCTTTTAGAAGGGTCCTGGGATGCTCTAGAAGGGTCTTGGGGCTTGTAGAAGGGTCTTGGGGGGCTCTAGAAGGTTCTGGGTGCTTTTAGAAGGGTCCTGGGTGGCTCTAGAAGGGTCTGGGGGCTTTTAGAAGGGTTCGGGGGGGGCTCTAGAAGGGTCTGGGTGCTTTTAGAAGTGTCCTGGGGTGCTCTAGAAGGGTCTGGGGAATTTTAGAAGGGTCCTCGGATTCTCTAGAAGGGTCTGGGTGCTTCTAGAATGGTCCTGGAGGGCTCTAGAAGGTTCTGGGGGCTTTCAGAAGGGTCCTGGGGGTCTCTAGAAGGGTCTGGGCGCTTTTAGAAGGGTCCTGGGGGGCTCTAGAAGGGTCTGTGTGCCTTTAGAAGGGTCCTGGGTGGCTCTAGAAGGGTCTGGGGGCTTTTCGAAGGGTCCTGGGAATCTCTAGAAGGGTCTGGGGGCTTATAGAAGGGTCCTGGGAGGCTCTAGATGGGTCTGGGTGCTTTTAGAAGGGTCCTGGGATGCTCTAGAAGGGTCTTGGGGCTTGTAGAAGGGTCTTGGGGGGCTCTAGAAGGTTCTGGGTGCTTTTAGAAGGGTCCTGGGTGGCTCTAGAAGGGTCTGGGGGCTTTTAGAAGGGTTCGGGGGGGCTCTAGAAGGGTCTGGGTGCTTTTAGAAGTGTCCTGGGGTGCTCTAGAAGGGTCTGGGGAATTTTAGAAGGGTCCTCGGATTCTCTAGAAGGGTCTGGGTGCTTCTAGAATGGTCCTGGAGGGCTCTAGAAGGTTCTGGGGGCTTTCAGAAGGGTCCTGGGGGTCTCTAGAAGGGTCTGGGCGCTTTTAGAAGGGTCCTGGGGGGCTCTAGAAGGGTCTGTGTGCCTTTAGAAGGGTCCTGGGTGACTCTAGAATGTTCTGCTAGCTTTCAGAAGGGTCCTGGGGTCATCTAGAATGGTCTGCGGTCTTTTAGAAGGGTCCGGGGGGGTTCTAGAAGGGTCTGGGGACTTTTAGAAGGGTCCTGGGTTGCTCTAGAAGGGACGGGGTTCCTTAAGAGGGGCCCTTGGTGCCTCTTGAAGGGTCTGGGGGCATTTAGAAGGGTCCTGGGGGACTCTAGAAGGGTCTAGGGACTTTTAGAAGGGTACTGGGGGGCTCTAGAAGGGTCTGGGGTCTTTTAGAATCATCCTGGGGGGCTCTAGAAGGGTCTGGGGGCTTTTCGAAGGATCCGGGGAGGGTCTAGAAGGGTCTGGGGGCTTTTAGAAAGGCCCTAGGGGGCTCTAGAAGGGTCTGGGGGCTTTTAGATGGGTCCTAGGGGGCTCTAGAAGGGTCTGGGGGCTTTTAGAATGATCACGGGGTGCTCTAGAAGGGTCTGGGGGCTTTTAGAATGATCCGGGGACGGTCTAGAAAGGTCTTTGTGCTTTTTGAAGGATCCTAGGGGGCTCTAGAAGGGTCTGGGGGCTTTTAGAAGGATCCGGGGAGGGTCTAGATGGGTCTGGGGGCTTTTAGAAGGGTCCTGGGTTTCTCTAGAAGGGTCTGGTTGCTTTTAGAAGGGTACTGGGAGGCTCTAGAAGGGTCGGGGTGCTTTTATAAGGGTCCGGGGAGCCTCTAGAAGGGTCTGGGTGATTTTAGAAAGGTCCTGGGGGGCTCTAGAAGGGTCTAGAGGCTTTTAGACGGGTCCTGGGGGCCTCTAGAAGGGTCTGGGTGCTTTTAGAAGGGTCTGGGTGGCTCTAGAAGGGTCTGGGGGCTTTTAGAAGGGTCCTGGGGGGCTCTAGAAGGGTCTGGGGGCTTTTAGAAGGGTCCTGGGGGCCTCTAGAAGGGTCTGGGAGCTTTTAGAATGGTCCTGGGGGGCTCTAGAAGGGTCTGGGGGCTTTTAGAAGGGTACTGGTGTGCTCTAGAAGGGTCTGGGGTCTTTTAGATGGGTCCTGGGGTGCTGTAGAAGGGTCTGGGGGCATTTAGAAGGGTCCTGAGGGGCTCTAGAAGGGTCTGGGGGCTTTTAGAATGATCCGGGGACGGTCTAGAAGGGTCTTTATGCTTTTTGAAGGTTCCTAGGCGGCTCTAGAAGGGTCTGGGGTCTTTTAGAAGGGTCCTGGGGGGCTCTAGAAGGGTCTGGGGGCTTTTAGAATGGTCCTGGGAGGCTCTAGAAGGGTCTGGGGGCTTTTAGAAGGGTCCTGGGGGGCTATAGAAGGAAGTTTAGAAGAAGTCTTCTAAAAGCCCCCAGACCCTTCTAGAGCCCCACAGGACCCTTCTAAAAGCACCCAGACCCTTCTATAGCCCCCCAGGACCCTTCTAAAAGCCCCCAGACCCTTCTAGAGCCTCCACGGACCCTTCTAAAAGCCCTCAGACATTTCTAGAGGACACCAGGACCCTTCTAAAAGCCCCCAGACCTTTCTAGAGCTCCCCAGGACCCTTCTAAAATCCCTCATACCCTTCTAGAGTCCCCCAGGGCTCCTCTAATGGTCCCCAGACCCTTCTAGAGCAACCAAGGACCCTTCTAAAAGCACCCAGACCCTTCTAGAGGCCCCAAGTACCCTTCAGAAAGCACCCAGACCCTTCTAGAGCCCCGCAGGACCCTTCTAAAAGCCGCCAGACCCTCCTAGAGCCTCCCCGGATCCTTCTAAAATCCTCCAGACATTTGTAGAGCCAGCCAGGACCCTTCTAAAAGCTCCCAGACCTTTCTAGACCATCCCCGGATCCTTCTAAAATCCTCCAGACATTTTTAGAGCCCCCCAGGACCCTTCTAAAAGCACCCAGACCCTTCTAGACCATCCCCGGATCCTTCTAAAAGCTCCCAGACCCATCTAGAGCACCCCAGGACTCTTCTAAAAGCCTCCAGACCCTTCTAGAGGCACCCAGGACCCTTCTGAATGCCCCCAGACCCTTCTAGAGCCCCCAGGACCCATCTAAAAGCCTCCAGACCCTTCTAGAGGCCCCCAGGACCCTTCTGAAAGCAACCAAACCCTTCTAGAGCTCCCCAGGAACCTTCTAAATACACCCAGACACTTCTAGCGCTTCCCAGGACCCTTCTAAAAGCCCCCAGACCCTTCTAGAGCTCCCCAGGACCCTTCTAAAAGCCCCCAGACCCTTCTAGATCCCCCCAGGACCCTTCTAAAAGCACCCAGACCCTTCTAGAGCCACACAGGACCCTTCTAAAAGCCACCAGACCCTTCTAGAACCTCCCCGAATCATTCTAAAAGCACCCAGACCCTTCTAGAGCCTCCCAGGTCCCTTCTAACATCCCTCAGACATCTCTAGAGGCCCCCAGGACCCTTCTAAAAGCCCCCAGAACCTTCTAGATGCCCCCAGGACCATTCTAAAAGCCCTCACACCCTTCTAGAGCACCCCAGGACCCTTCTAAAAGGCCCCAGACCCTTATAGAGCCGCAAAGGACTCTTCTAAAAGCCCCCAGACCCTTCTAGAGACCCGCAGGACCATTCTAAAAGCCCCCAGACCCTTCCAGAGTCTACCAGGACCCTTCAAAAAGCCCCCAGACCATTCTAGAGCTGCCCAGGACCATTCTAAACTCCCCCAGACCCTTCTAGAGGCCCCCAGGGCTCCTCTAATGGTCCCCAGACCATTCTAGAGCCCCCAAGGACCCTTCTAAAAGCCTCCAGACTCTTCTAGAGACACGCAGGACCCATCTAAAAGACCCCAGACCCTTCTAGAGCCTCCCAGGACCCTTCTAAAAGCCCCCAGACAATTCTAGAGCTCCCCAGGACCCTTCTAAAATCTCCCAGACCCTTCTAGAGGACCCCAGTGCCCCTCTAATGGTCGCCAGACCCTTCTATAGCCCCCAAGGACCCTTCTAAATCTCCAAGATACTTCTAGACCCTCCCAGGATCCTTCTAATAGCCTCCAGACCCTTCTAGAGCCCCCCAGGACCCTTCTAAAAGCCCCCAGGCCCTTCTAGAGGCCCCCAGGACCCTTCTAAAAGCCCCCAGACCCTTCTACTGCCCCACAGGACCATTCTAAAAGCCCCCAGACCATTCTAGAGCCACCCAGGACCCTTCTAAAAGCACCTAGACCCTTCTAGAGGCCCCCAGGACCCTTCTAAAAGCCCCCAGACCTTTCTAGAGGCCCCCTGGATCCTTCAAAAAGCCCCCAGACCCTTACAGAGCCTCGCAGGACCCTTCTAAAAGCACCCAGACACTTCTAGAGACCCTACAGGACCCTTCTAAAAGCCCTCAGAACCTTCTAGCGTCTCCCAGGACCCTTCTAAATGCTCCCAGACCCTTCTAGAGCACCCCAGGACCCTTCTAAAAACACCCAAATCCTTCTAGAGCCCCCTAGGACCCTTCTCAAAGACCCCAGAGCCTTCTAGAGTCCTCCAGGGCCCTTCAAAAGCCCCCAGACCCTTCTAGAGACACGCAGGACCCTTCTAAAAGAACCCAGACCCTTCTAGATTCCCCCAGGACCCTTGTAAAAGCCCCCAGACCCTTCTAGAGCTCCTCAGGACCCTTCTAAAATCCCCCAGACCCTTCTAGAGGACCCCAGGTCTCCTCTAATGGTCCCCAGACCCTTCTAGAGCAACCAAGGACCCTTCTAAATGCCCCCAGAGCCTTCTAGACCCTCCCCGGATCCTTCTAATAGCCCCCAGACCCTTCTAGAGCCCCCCAGGACCATTCTAAAAGCCCCCGGACCCTTCTAGAGCCCCCCAGGACCCATCTAATAGCACCTAGACCCTTCTACAGCCCCACAGGACCCTTCTAAAAGCCCCCAGACCCTTCTAGAGCCACCCAGGACCTTTCTGAAAGCACCCAGACCCTTCTAGAGGCCCCCAGGACCCTTCTGAAAGCACCCAGACCCTTCTAGAGCTCCCAAGGACCCTTCTAAAAGCCGCCAGACACTTCTAAAGCCTCCCCGGATCCTTCTAAAATCCTCCAGACATTTGTAGAGCCCCCCAGGACCCTTCTAAAAGCACCCAGACCCTTCTAGACCATCCCCGGATCCTTCAAAAACCACCCAGACCCATCTGGATCCTCCCAGGACCTTTCTAAAAGCCCCCAGACCATTCTAGATGACCCAGGACCCTTCTAAAAGCCCCCAGACCCTTCTAGAGCCCCCCAGGAACCTTCTGAAAGACCCCAGACCCTTCTAGAGGCCCCCAGGATAATTCTAAATGACACCAGACCCATCTAGAGCCCCCCAGGACTCTTCTAATAGACTCCAGACCCTTCTAGAGGCCCCCAGGACCCTTCTGAATGCCCCCAGACCCTTCTAGAGCCCCCTAGGACCCTTCTATAAAGCCTCCAGACCATTCTAGAGCCCCCAAGGACCCTTCTAAAAGCCCCCAGACCCTTCTAGAGACATGCAGGACACTTCTAAAAGCCCCCAGACCCTTCTAGAGCCTCCCAGGACCTTTCTAAAAGCCCCCAGACAATTCTAGACCTACCGAGGACCCTTCTAAAATCACCCGGACCATTCTAGAGGCTCCCAGTGCCCCTCTAATGGTCCCCAGACCCTTCTAGAGATTCCACGTATCCTTCTAAAAGCCCCCAGACCCTTCTAGAGCCCCCCAGGACCCTTCTAAATGCCCCCAGACCAATCTAGAGCCCCCCAGGACTCTTCTAAAAGCATCCAGTCCCTTCTAGAGGCCACCAGGACCGTTCTGAATGCCCCCAGACCATTCTAGAGCCCATCAGGACCATTCTAAAAGCCTCCAGACCCTTCTACATGCCCCCAGGACCTGTCTGAAAGCCCCCAGACCCTTCTAGAGCTCCCCAGGACCCTTCCAAATACACCCAAACACTTCTAGCGACCCCCAGGACCCTTCTGAAAGCCCCAGACCCTTCTAGAGCTCCCCAGGACTCTTCTAAAAAGACCCAGACCCTTCTAGAGCCCCCCAGGACCCGTCTAAAAGACCCCAGACCCTTCTAGAGCCACCAAGGACCCTTCTAAATGCCCCCAGACTCTTCTAGACCCTCCCCGGATCCTTCTAAAAGCACCCAGACCCTTCTAGAGCCTCCCCGGACCCTTCTAAAAGGCCGCAGACAATTCTAGAGGCCCCCAGGACCCTTCTAAAAGCACCCAGAGACTTCTAGATGCACCCAGGACCATTCTAAAAGCACTCACACCCTTCTAGAACCCCCCAGGTCCCCTCTAAAAGCCCCCAGACGCTTCTAGAGACCCGCAGGACCCTTCTAAATGCACCCAGACCCTTCTAGATTCTCCCAGGACCCTTCTAAAAGCACCCAGAACCTTCTAGAGCTCCCCAGGACCCTTCTAAAAGCCCCAAGACCCTTCTAGAGCTCCCCAGGACCCTTCTAAATGCCCCCAGACCCTTCTAGAGGACCCCAGGACCCTTCTAAAAGTACCCAGACCCTTCTAGAGCCCCACAGGACCCTTCTAAAAGACCCCAGACCCTTCTAGACCCTCCCCGAATCCTTCTAAAAGCAACCAGACCCTTCTAGAGCCTCCCAGGACCCTTTTAAAATCCCTCAGACACTTCTAGAGGCCCCCAGGACCCTTCTAAAAGCCATCAGAGTCTTCGAGATGCCCCCAGGACCCTTCTAAAAGACCTCACACCCTTCTAGAGCCCTCCAGGACCATTCTAACAGAACCCAGACCCTTCTAGAGACCCGAAGGACCCTTCTAAAAGCACTCAGACCCTTCTAGAGTCTCCCAGGACCCTTCTAAAAGCACCAAGACCCTTCTAGAGCTCCCCAGGACCTATCTAAACTACCCCAGACCCTTCTAGAGCCCCCCAGGACCATTCTAAATGTCCCCAGACCCATCTAACCCCCCCAGGACTCTTCTAAAAGCATCCAGACCCTTCTAGAGGCCCCCAGGACCCTTCTGAATGCCCCCAGACCCTTCTAGAGCCCCCCAGAACTCTTCTAAAAGCCTCCAGACCCTTCTAGAGGTCCCCAGGACCCTTCTGAAAGCCCCCAGTCCCTTCTAGAGCTCGCCAGGACCCTTCTAAATGCACCCAGACACTTTTAGCGCCACCGAGGACCCTTCTAAAAGACCCCAGACCCTTCTAGAGCTCCCCAGGACCCTTCTAAAAGCACCCAGACCCTTCTAGAGCCCCCCAGGACCCTTCTAAAAGCACCCAGACCCTTCTAGAGCCCCACAGGACCCTTCTAAATGCCCCCAGACTCTTCTAGACCCTCCCCGAATCCTTCTAAAAGCACCCAGACCATTCCAGAGCCTCCCAGGACCCTTCTAAAATCCCTCAGACACTTCTAGAGGCCCACAGGACACTTCTAAAAGCCCCCAGAGCCTTCTAGATGCCCCCAGGACCATTCTAAAAGCCCTCACACCCTTCTAGAGCACCCCAGGACCCTTCTAAAAGCCCCCAGACCCTTCTAGAGCCCCCCAGGACCCTTCTAAAAGCCCCCAGACCCTTCTAGAAACCCGCAGGACCCTTCTAAATGCCCCCAGACCCTTCTAGAGTCTCCCAGGACCCTTCTAAAAGCCCCCAGACCCTTCTAGAGCTCCCCAGGACCCTTCTAAAATACCCCAGACCCTTCTAGAGGCCCCCAGGGCTCCTCTAGTGGTCCCCTACCCTTCTAGAGCCCCCAAGGACCCTTCTAAAAGCCCCCAGACCCTACTAGAGACACGCAGGACTCTTCTAAAAGCCCCCAGACCCTTCTAGAACCTCCCAGGACCTTTCTAAAAGTCCCCAGACAATTCTAGACCTCCCGAGGACCCTTCTCAAACACCCCAGAGCCTTCTAGAGTCCTCCAGGACCCTTCTAAAAGCCCCCAGACCCTTCTAGAGACACGCAGGACCCTTCTAAAAGCCCCCAGACCCTTCTAGATTCCCCCAGGACCCTTGTAAAAGCCCCCAGACCCCTCTAGAGCTCCTCAGGACTCTTCTAAAATCCCCCAGACCCTTCTAGAGGACCCCAGGGCTCCTCTAATGGTCCCCAGACCCTTCTAGAGCCACCAACGACCCTTCTAAATGCCCCCAGAGCCTTCTAGACCCTCCCCGGATCCTTCTAAAAGCACCCAGACCCTTCTAGAGCCCCCCAGGACCCATCTAAAAGCCCCCAGACCCTTCTACAGCCCCACAGGACCCTTCTAAAAGCCCCCAGACCCTTCTAGAGCCACCCAGGACCTTTCTGAAAGCACCCAGACCCTTCTAGAAGCCCCCAGGACCCTTCTGAAAGCACCCAGACCCTTCTAGAGCTCCCAAGGACCCTTCTAAAAGCCGCCAGACACTTCTAGAGCCTCCCCGGATCCTTCTAAAATCCTCCAGACATTTGTAGAGCCCCCCAGGACCCTTCTAAAAGCACCCAGACCCTTCTAGACCATCCCCGGATCCTTCTAAAACCACCCAGACCCATCTGGATCCTCCCAGGACCTTTCTAAAAGCCCCCAGACCATTCTAGATGACCCAGGACCCTTCTAAAAGCCCCCAGACCCTTCTAGAGCCCCCCAGGACACTTCTGAAAGCCCCCAGACCCTTCTAGAGCCCCCCAGGACCCTTCTAAATGACCCCACACCCATCTAGAGCCCCCCAGGACTCTTCTAATAGACTCCAGACCCTTCTAGAGGCCCCCAGGACCCTTCTGAATGCCCCCAGACCCTTCTAGAGCACCCCAGAACTCTTCTAAAAGCCTCCAGACCCTTCTAGAGGCCCCGAGGACCCTTCTAAAAGCACCCAGACCCTTCTAGAGACACCCAGGACCCTTCTAAAAGCACCCAGACACTTCTAGCGCCCTCAGGACCCTTCTAAAAGCCCCAAGACCCTTCTAGAGCTCCCCAGGACCCTTCTAAAAGCCCCCAGACCCTTCTAGAGGCCCCCAGGACCCTTCTAAAAGCACCCAGACCCTTCTAGAGCCCCACAGGACCCTTCTAAAAGACCTCACACCCTTCTAGAGCCTCCCCGAATCCTTCTAAAAGCAACCAGACACTTCTAGAGCCTCCCAGGACCCTTTTAAAATCCCTCAGACACTTCTAGAGGCCCCCAGGACCCTTCTGAAAGCCATCAGAGTCTTCGAGATGCCCCCAGGACCCTTCTAAAAGACCTCACACCCTTCTAGAGCCCCACAGGACCATTCTAAAAGAACCCAGACCCTTCTAGAGACCCGAAGGACCCTTCTAAAAGCACTCAGACCCTTCTAGAGTCTCCCAGGACCCTTCTGAATGCCCCCAGACCCTTCTAGAGCCCCCCAGAACTCTTCTAAAAGCCTCCAGACCCTTCTAGAGGCCCCCAGGACCCTTCTGAAAGCCCCCAGACCCTTCTAGAGCTCCCCAGGACCCTTCTAAATGCACCCAGACACTTTTAGCGCCACCCAGGACCCTTCTAAAAGACCCCAGACCCTTCTAGAGCTCCCCAGGACCCTTCTAAAAGCACCCAGACCCTTCTAGAGCCCCCCAGGACCCTTCTAAAAGCACCCAGACCCTTCTAGAGCCCCACAGGATCCTTCTAAATGCCCCCAGACTCTTCTAGACCCTCCCCGAATCCTTCTAAAAGCACCCAGACCATTCCAGAGCCTCCCAGGACCCTTCTAAAATCCCTCAGACACTTCTAGAGGCCCACAGGACACTTCTAAAAGCCCCCAGAGCCTTCTAGATGCCCCCAGGACCATTCTAAAAGCACTCACACCCTTCTAGAGCACCCCAGGACCATTCTAAAAGCCCCCAGACCCTTCTAGAGCCCCCCAGGACCATTCTAAAAGCCCCCAGACCCTTCTAGAGACCCGCAGGACCCTTCTAGAGACCCGCAGGACCCTTCTAAATGCCCCCAGACCCTTCTAGAGTCTCCCAGGACCCTTCTAAAAGCCCCCAGACCCTTCTAGAGCTCCCCAGGACCCTTCTAAAATACCCCAGACCCCTCTAGAGGACCCCAGGGCTCATCTAGTGGTCCCCACACCCTTCTAGAGCCCCCAAGGACCCTTCTAAAAGCACCCAGACCCTTCTAGAGCCTCCCAGGACCCTTATAAAATCCCTCAGACCATTCTAGAGCCCCACAGGACCCTTATAAAAGCCCCCAGAGACTTCTAGATGCCCCCAGGACCATTCTAAAAGCCCTCACACCCTTCTAGAGCACCCCAGGACCCTTCTAAAAGCCCCCAGACCCTTCTAGAGCCCCCCAGGACCCTTCTAAAAGCTCCCAGACCCTTCTAGAGACCCGCAGGACCATTCTAAATGCCCCCAGACCCTTCTAGAGTTTCCCAGGACCCTTCTAAAAGACCCCAGACCCTTCTAGAGCTCCCCAGGACACTTCTAAAATACCCCAGACCCTTCTAGAGGCCTCCAGGTCCCCTCTAGTGGTCCCCAGACCCTTCTAGAGCCCCCAAGGACCATTCTAAAAGCCCCCAGACCCTTCTAGAGGCCCCGAGGGCCCCTCTAATGGTCCCCAGACCCTTCTAGAGCCACAAGGACCCTTCTAAAAGGCCCCAGACCCTTCTAGAGACCCGCAGGACCCTTCTAAATGCCCCCAGACCTTTCTAGAGGCCCCCAGGACCCTTCTAAAAGCCCCCAGACCCTTCTAGATCTCCCCAGGACCCTTCTAAAATACCCCAGACCTTTCTAGAGGCACCCAGGGCCCCTCTAGTGGTCCCCAGACCCTTCTAGAGCCCCCAAGGACCATTCAAAAAGACCACAGACCCTTCTAGAGACCCGCAGGACCCTTCTAAAAGCACCCAGACCCTTCTAGAGCCTCCACGGACCATTCTAAAAGCATCCGGACCCTTCTACAGCCCCACAGGACCCTTCTAAAAGCCCCCAGACCCTTCTAGAGCCACCCAGGACCTTTCTGAAAGCACCCAGACCCTTCTAGAGGTCCCCAGGACCCTTCTGAAAGCACCCAGACCCTTCTAGAGCTCCTAAGGACCCTTCTAAAAGCCGCCAGACACTTCTAGAGCCTCCCCGGATCCTTCTAAAATCCTCCAGACATTTGTAGAGCCCCCCAGGACCCTTCTAAAAGCACCCAGACCCTTCTAGACCATCCCCGGATCCTTCTAAAACCACCCAGACCCATCTGGATCCTCCCAGGACCTTTCTAAAAGCCCCCAGACCATTCTAGATGACCCAGGACCCTTCTAAAAGCCCCCAGACCCTTCTAGAGCCCCCCAGGACACTTCTGAAAGCCCCCAGACCCTTCTAGAGCCCCCCAGGACCCTTCTAAATGACCCCACACCCATCTAGAGCCCCCCAGGACTCTTCTAATAGACTCCAGACCCTTCTAGAGGCCCCCAGGACCCTTCTGAATGCCCCCAGACCCTTCTAGAGCACCCCAGAACTCTTCTAAAAGCCTCCAGACCCTTCTAGAGGCCCCGAGGACCCTTCTAAAAGCACCCAGACCCTTCTAGAGACACCCAGGACCCTTCTAAAAGCACCCAGACACTTCTAGCGCCCTCAGGACCCTTCTAAAAGCCCCAAGACCCTTCTAGAGCTCCCCAGGACCCTTCTAAAAGCCCCCAGACCCTTCTAGAGGCCCCCAGGACCCTTCTAAAAGCACCCAGACCCTTCTAGAGCCCCACAGGACCCTTCTAAAAGACCTCACACCCTTCTAGAGCCTCCCCGAATCCTTCTAAAAGCAACCAGACACTTCTAGAGCCTCCCAGGACCCTTTTAAAATCCCTCAGACACTTCTAGATGCCCCCAGGACCCTTCTAAAAGCCATCAGAGTCTTCGAGATGCCCCCAGGACCCTTCTAAAAGACCTCACACCCTTCTAGAGCACCACAGGACCATTCTAAAAGAACCCAGACCCTTCTAGAGACCCGAAGGACCCTTCTAAAAGCACTCAGACCCTTCTAGAGTCTCCCAGGACCCTTCTGAATGCCCCCAGACCCTTCTAGAGCCCCCCAGAACTCTTCTAAAAGCCTCCAGACCCTTCTAGAGGCCCCCAGGACCCTTCTGAAAGCCCCCAGACCCTTCTAGAGCTCCCCAGGACCCTTCTAAATGCACCCAGACACTTTTAGCGCCACCCAGGACCCTTCTAAAAGACCCCAGACCCTTCTAGAGCTCCCCAGGACCCTTCTAAAAGCACCCAGACCCTTCTAGAGCCCCCCAGGACCCTTCTAAAAGCACCCAGACCCTTCTAGAGCCCCACAGGATCCTTCTAAATGCCCCCAGACTCTTCTAGACCCTCCCCGAATCCTTCTAAAAGCACCCAGACCATTCCAGAGCCTCCCAGGACCCTTCTAAAATCCCTCAGACACTTCTAGAATCCCACAGGACACTTCTAAAAGCCCCCAGAGCCTTCTAGATGCCCCCAGGACCATTCTAAAAGCACTCACACCCTTCTAGAGCACCCCAGGACCCTTCTAAAAGCCCCCAGACCCTTCTAGAGCCCCCCAGGACCCTTCTAAAAGCCCCCAGACCCTTCTAGAGACCCGCAGGACCCTTCTAGAGACCCGCAGGACCCTTCTAAATGCCCCCAGACCCTTCTAGAGTCTCCCAGGACCCTTCTAAAAGCCCCCAGACCCTTCTAGAGCTCCCCAGGACCCTTCTAAAATACCCCAGACCCCTCTAGAGGACCCCAGGGCTCATCTAGTGGTCCCCACACCCTTCTAGAGCCCCCAAGGACCCTTCTAAAAGCACCCAGACCCTTCTAGAGCCTCCCAGGACCCTTATAAAATCCCTCAGACCATTCTAGAGCCCCACAGGACCCTTATAAAAGCCCCCAGAGACTTCTAGATGCCCCCAGGACCATTCTAAAAGCCCTCACACCCTTCTAGAGCACCCCAGGACCCTTCTAAAAGCCCCCAGACCCTTCTAGAGCCCCCCAGGACCCTTCTAAAAGCTCCCAGACCCTTCTAGAGACCCGCAGGACCCATCTAAATGCCCCCAGACCCTTCTAGAGTTTCCCAGGACCCTTCTAAAAGCCCCCAGACCCTTCTAGAGCTCCCCAGGACACTTCTAAAATACCCCAGACCTTTCTAGAGGCACCCAGGGCCCCTCTAGTGGTCCCCAGACCCTTCTAGAGCCCCCAAGGACCATTCTAAAAGACCACAGACCCTTCTAGAGACCCGCAGGACCCTTCTAAATGCCCCCAGACCTTTCTAGAGGCCCCCAGGATCCTTCTAAAATCCCCCAGACCCTTCTAGAGCCCCCCAGGACACTTCTTAATGCCCCCAGACCCTTCTAGAGCCCCCCAGGACCCTTCTAAAAGCCCCCAAACCCTTCTAGAGCTCCCCAGGACCCGTCTAAAATACCCAAGACCCTTCTAGAGGTCCCCAGGGCCCCTCTAGTGGTCCCCAGACCCTTCTAGAGCCCCCAAGGACCATTCTAAAAGCCCCCAGACCCTTCAAGAGCTCCCCAGAACCCTTCTAAAATCCCCCAGACCCTTCTAGAGGCCCCTAGGTCCCCTCTAATTGTCCCCAGACCCTTCTAGAGCCCCCAAGGACCCTTCTAAAAGCCCCCAGACCCTTCTAGAAACCCGCAGGACCCTTCTAAAAGACCCCAGACACTTGTAGACGATCCCTGGATCCTTCCAATAGCCCCCAGACCCTTCTAGAGCCCCCCAGGACCCTTCTAAAAGTCCCCAGACCCTTCTAGACCCTCCCTGGATCCTTCTAAAAGCACCCAGACCCTTCTAAAGCCTCCCAGGACCCTTATAAAATCCCTCAGACCATTCTAGAGCCCCCAGGACCCTTCTAAAAGCTCCCAGACCCTTCTAGAGACCCGCAGGACCCATCTAAATGCCCCCAGACCCTTCTAGAGTTTCCCAGGACCCTTCTAAAAGCCCCCAGACCCTTCTAGAGCTCCCCAGGACCCTTCTAAAATACCCTAGACTCTTCTAGAGGCCTCCAGGGCCCCTCTAGTGGTCTCCAGACCCTTCTAGAGCCCCCAAGGACCATTCTAAAAGCACCCAGACCCTTCTAGAGGCCCCTAGGGCCCCTCTAATGGTCCCCAGACCCTTCTAGAGCCCCAAGGACCCTTCTAAAAGCCCCCAGACCCTTCTAGAGACACGCAGGACCCTTCTAAATGCCCCCAGACCTATCTAGAGGCCCCCAGGATCCTTCTAAAATCCCCCAGACCCTTCTAGAGCTCCCAAGGACACTTCTAAATGCCCCCAGAAGCTTCTAGAGCCCCCCAGGACCATTCTAAAAGCCCTCAGACCCTTCTAGAGCCTCCCAGGACCCTTCTGAAAGCCCCCAGACCCTTCTAGATGCGCCCAGGACCCTTCTAAAAGACCCCAGACCATTCTAGAGCCCCCCAGGACTCTTCTAAAAGCCCCCAGACCCTTCTAGAGAAGTCCAGGGCCCTTCTAAAAGCACCCAGACCCTTCTAGAGCTCCCCAGGACCCTTCTAAAATCCCTCAGACCCTTCTAGAGCCCCCCAGGATCCTTCTAAAATCCCCCAGACCCTTCTAGAATCCCCCAGGACCATTCTAAAACCACCCAGACCGTTCTAGACCCTCCCCGGATCCTTCTAAAAGCACCCAGACCCTTCTAGATCCTCCCAGGACCCTTCTAAAATCCATCAGACCATTCTAGAGCCTCCCAGGACCCTTCTAAAAGCCCCCAGATCCTTCTAGAGACCCGCAGGACCCTTCTAAAAGCCTCCAGACCCTTCTAGAGCAACCCAGGACCCTTCTAAAAGCCCCCAGACCCTTCTAGAAATTCCACGTATCCTTCTAAAAGCCCCCAGACCCATCTAGATCCCCCCAGGACCCTTCTAAATGCACCTAGACCCATCTAGAGCCCCCCAGGACCCTTCTAAAAGCATCCAGTCCCTTCTAGAGGCCACCAGGACCGTTCTGAATGCACCCAGACCCTTCTAGAGCGCTCCAGGACCCTTCTAAAAGCCTCCAGACCCTTCTACATGCCCCCAAGACCCTTCTGAAAGCCCCCAGACCCTTCTAGAGCTCACCAAGACCCTTCCAAATACACCCAGACACTTCAGCGACCCCCAGGATCATTCTGAAAGCCCCAGACCCTTCTAGAGCTCCTAAGGACCCTTCTAAAAGCCGCCAGACACTTCTAGAGCCTCCCCGGATCCTTCTAAAATCCTCCAGACATTTGTAGAGCCCCCCAGGACCCTTCTAAAAGCACCCAGACCCTTCTAGACCATCCCCGGATCCTTCTAAAACCACCCAGACCCATCTGGATCCTCCCAGGACCTTTCTAAAAGCCCCCAGACCATTCTAGATGACCCAGGACCCTTCTAAAAGCCCCCAGACCCTTCTAGAGCCCCCCAGGACACTTCTGAAAGCCCCCAGACCCTTCTAGAGCCCCCCAGGACCCTTCTAAATGACCCCACACCCATCTAGAGCCCCCCAGGACTCTTCTAATAGACTCCAGACCCTTCTAGAGGCCCCCAGGACCCTTCTGAATGCCCCCAGACCCTTCTAGAGCACCCCAGAACTCTTCTAAAAGCCTCCAGACCCTTCTAGAGGCCCCGAGGACCCTTCTAAAAGCACCCAGACCCTTCTAGAGACACCCAGGACCCTTCTAAAAGCACCCAGACACTTCTAGCGCCCTCAGGACCCTTCTAAAAGCCCCAAGACCCTTCTAGAGCTCCCCAGGACCCTTCTAAAAGCCCCCAGACCCTTCTAGAGGCCCCCAGGACCCTTCTAAAAGCACCCAGACCCTTCTAGAGCCCCACAGGACCCTTCTAAAAGACCTCACACCCTTCTAGAGCCTCCCCGAATCCTTCTAAAAGCAACCAGACACTTCTAGAGCCTCCCAGGACCCTTTTAAAATCCCTCAGACACTTCTAGATGCCCCCAGGACCCTTCTAAAAGCCATCAGAGTCTTCGAGATGCCCCCAGGACCCTTCTAAAAGACCTCACACCCTTCTAGAGCACCACAGGACCATTCTAAAAGAACCCAGACCCTTCTAGAGACCCGAAGGACCCTTCTAAAAGCACTCAGACCCTTCTAGAGTCTCCCAGGACCCTTCTGAATGCCCCCAGACCCTTCTAGAGCCCCCCAGAACTCTTCTAAAAGCCTCCAGACCCTTCTAGAGGCCCCCAGGACCCTTCTGAAAGCCCCCAGACCCTTCTAGAGCTCCCCAGGACCCTTCTAAATGCACCCAGACACTTTTAGCGCCACCCAGGACCCTTCTAAAAGACCCCAGACCCTTCTAGAGCTCCCCAGGACCCTTCTAAAAGCACCCAGACCCTTCTAGAGCCCCCCAGGACCCTTCTAAAAGCACCCAGACCCTTCTAGAGCCCCACAGGATCCTTCTAAATGCCCCCAGACTCTTCTAGACCCTCCCCGAATCCTTCTAAAAGCACCCAGACCATTCCAGAGCCTCCCAGGACCCTTCTAAAATCCCTCAGACACTTCTAGAATCCCACAGGACACTTCTAAAAGCCCCCAGAGCCTTCTAGATGCCCCCAGGACCATTCTAAAAGCACTCACACCCTTCTAGAGCACACCAGGACCCTTCTAAAAGCCCCCAGACCCTTCTAGAGCCCCCCAGGACCCTTCTAAAAGCCCCCAGACCCTTCTAGAGACCCGCAGGACCCTTCTAGAGACCCGCAGGACCCTTCTAAATGCCCCCAGACCCTTCTAGAGTCTCCCAGGACCCTTCTAAAAGCCCCCAGACCCTTCTAGAGCTCCCCAGGACCCTTCTAAAATACCCCAGACCCCTCTAGAGGACCCCAGGGCTCATCTAGTGGTCCCCACACCCTTCTAGAGCCCCCAAGGACCCTTCTAAAAGCACCCAGACCCTTCTAGAGCCTCCCAGGACCCTTATAAAATCCCTCAGACCATTCTAGAGCCCCACAGGACCCTTATAAAAGCCCCCAGAGACTTCTAGATGCCCCCAGGACCATTCTAAAAGCCCTCACACCCTTCTAGAGCACCCCAGGACCCTTCTAAAAGCCCCCAGACCCTTCTAGAGCCCCCCAGGACCCTTCTAAAAGCTCCCAGACCCTTCTAGAGACCCGCAGGACCCATCTAAATGCCCCCAGACCCTTCTAGAGTTTCCCAGGACCCTTCTAAAAGCCCCCAGACCCTTCTAGAGCTCCCCAGGACACTACTAAAATACCCCAGACCTTTCTAGAGGCACCCAGGGCCCCTCTAGTGGTCCCCAGACCCTTCTAGAGCCCCCAAGGACCATTCTAAAAGACCACAGACCCTTCTAGAGACCCGCAGGACCCTTCTAAATGCCCCCAGACCTTTCTAGAGGCCCCCAGGATCCTTCTAAAATCCCCCAGACCCTTCTAGAGCCCCCCAGGACACTTCTTAATGCCCCCAGACCCTTCTAGAGCCCCCCAGGACCCTTCTAAAAGCCCCCAAACCCTTCTAGAGCTCCCCAGGACCCGTCTAAAATACCCAAGACCCTTCTAGAGGTCCCCAGGGCCCCTCTAGTGGTCCCCAGACCCTTCTAGAGCCCCCAAGGACCATTCTAAAAGCCCCCAGACCCTTCAAGAGCTCCCCAGAACCCTTCTAAAATCCCCCAGACCCTTCTAGAGGCCCCTAGGTCCCCTCTAATTGTCCCCAGACCCTTCTAGAGCCCCCAAGGACCCTTCTAAAAGCCCCCAGACCCTTCTAGAAACCCGCAGGACCCTTCTAAAAGACCCCAGACACTTGTAGACGATCCCTGGATCCTTCCAATAGCCCCCAGACCCTTCTAGAGCCCCCCAGGACCCTTCTAAAAGTCCCCAGACCCTTCTAGACCCTCCCTGGATCCTTCTAAAAGCACCCAGACCCTTCTAAAGCCTCCCAGGACCCTTATAAAATCCCTCAGACCATTCTAGAGCCCCCCAGGACCCTTCTAAAAGCTCCCAGACCCTTCTAGAGACCCGCAGGACCCATCTAAATGCCCCCAGACCCTTCTAGAGTTTCCCAGGACCCTTCTAAAAGCCCCCAGACCCTTCTAGAGCTCCCCAGGACCCTTCTAAAATACCCTAGACTCTTCTAGAGGCCTCCAGGGCCCCTCTAGTGGTCTCCAGACCCTTCTAGAGCCCCCAAGGACCATTCTAAAAGCACCCAGACCCTTCTAGAGGCCCCTAGGGCCCCTCTAATGGTCCCCAGACCCTTCTAGAGCCCCAAGGACCCTTCTAAAAGCCCCCAGACCCTTCTAGAGACACGCAGGACCCTTCTAAATGCCCCCAGACCTATCTAGAGGCCCCCAGGATCCTTCTAAAATCCCCCAGACCCTTCTAGAGCTCCCAAGGACACTTCTAAATGCCCCCAGAAGCTTCTAGAGCCCCCCAGGACCATTCTAAAAGCCCTCAGACCCTTCTAGAGCCTCCCAGGACCCTTCTGAAAGCCCCCAGACCCTTCTAGATGCGCCCAGGACCCTTCTAAAAGACCCCAGACCATTCTAGAGCCCCCCAGGACTCTTCTAAAAGCCCCCAGACCCTTCTAGAGAAGTCCAGGGCCCTTCTAAAAGCACCCAGACCCTTCTAGAGCTCCCCAGGACCCTTCTAAAATCCCTCAGACCCTTCTAGAGCCCCCCAGGATCCTTCTAAAATCCCCCAGACCCTTCTAGAATCCCCCAGGACCATTCTAAAACCACCCAGACCGTTCTAGACCCTCCCCGGATCCTTCTAAAAGCACCCAGACCCTTCTAGATCCTCCCAGGACCCTTCTAAAATCCATCAGACCATTCTAGAGCCTCCCAGGACCCTTCTAAAAGCCCCCAGATCCTTCTAGAGACCCGCAGGACCCTTCTAAAAGCCTCCAGACCCTTCTAGAGCAACCCAGGACCCTTCTAAAAGCCCCCAGACCCTTCTAGAAATTCCACGTATCCTTCTAAAAGCCCCCAGACCCATCTAGATCCCCCCAGGACCCTTCTAAATGCACCTAGACCCATCTAGAGCCCCCCAGGACCCTTCTAAAAGCATCCAGTCCCTTCTAGAGGCCACCAGGACCGTTCTGAATGCACCCAGACCCTTCTAGAGCGCTCCAGGACCCTTCTAAAAGCCTCCAGACCCTTCTACATGCCCCCAAGACCCTTCTGAAAGCCCCCAGACCCTTCTAGAGCTCACCAAGACCCTTCCAAATACACCCAGACACTTCAGCGACCCCCAGGATCATTCTGAAAGCCCCAGACCCTTCTAGAGCTCCCCAGGACTCTTCTAAAAGGCCCCAGAGCCTTCTAGAGCCCCCCAGGAATCGTCTAAAAGACCCCAGACCCTTCTAGAGCTCCACAGGACCCTTCTAAAAGCCCCAGACCCTTCTAGACCCTAACCGGATCCTTCTAAAAGCACCCAGAACCTACTAGAGCCTCCCCGGACCCTTCTACAACTCCTCAGACACTTCTAGAGGCCCCCAGGACCCTTCTAAAAGCACCCAGATATTTCTAGATGCACCCAGGACCATTCTAAAAGCTCTCACACCCTTCTAGAGCCCCCCAGGACCCTTCTAAAAGCCGCCAGACATTTGTAGAGCCCACCAGGACCCTTCTAAATGCACCCAGACCAATCTAGACCCTCTCCGGATCCTTCTAAAAGCACCCAGACCCATCTGGATCCTCCCAGGACCCTTCTAAAAGCTTCCAGACCCTTCTAGAGGCCCCCAGGACCCTTCTGAAAACCCCCAGACCCTTCTAGAGCCCACCAGGACCCTTCTAAATGCCCCCAGACCCTTCTAGAGCCGCCCAGGGCCCTTCTAAAAGCTTCCAGGCCCTTCTAGAGGCCCCCAGGACCCTTCTGAATGCCCCCAGACCCTTCTAGAGCTACCCAGGACCCTTCTAAAAGACTCCAGACCCTTCTACAGCCCCCCAGGACCCTTCTGAAAGCCCCCAGACCCTTCTAGAGCTACCCAGGAGCCTTCTAAAATCCCCCAGACGCTTCTAGAGCCCCTTAGGACCATTCTAAAAGCACCCAGACCCTTCTAGAGCCCCCTAGGCCCCTTCTAAAAGCCCCCAGAACCTTCTAGAGCCCCACAGGACCCTTCTAAACGGCCCCAGACCCTTCTAGACCCTCCCTGGATCATTCTAAAAGCACCCAGACCTTTCTAGAGCCTCCCAGGACCCTTCTAAAATCCCTCAGACAATTCTAGAGGCCCCCAGGACCCTTCTAAAAGCCCCCAGAGCCTTCTAGATGCCCCCAGGAACCTTCTAAAAGCCCTCACACCCTTCTAGAGCCCACCAGGACTATCCTAAAACTCCCCCGACCCTTCTAGAGCCCCCCAGGACACTTCTAAAAGCACCCAGACCCTTCTAGAGACCCCCAGGACCCTTCTGAAAGCCCCCAGACCCTTCTAGAGCTACCCAGAACCCTTCTAAAATACCCCAGACCCTTCTAGAGCTCTCCAGGACCCTTCTAATATCCCCCAGACCCTTCTAGATGCCCCCAAGGCCCCTCTAATGATACTCAGACCCTTCTAGAGCCCCCAAGGACCCTTCTAACAGGACCCAGACCCTTCTAGAGACCCGCAGGACAATTCTAAAAGACCCCAGACCCTTCTAGAGGCCCCCTGGACCCTTCTAAAAGCCTCCAGACATTTGTAGAGCCCACCAGGACCCTTCTAAATGCACCCAGACCAATCTAGACCCTCTCCGGATCCTTCTAAAAGCACCCAGACCCATCTGGATCCTCCCAGGACCCTTCTAAAAGCTTCCAGACCCTTCTAGAGGCCCCCAGGACCCTTCTGAAAACCCCCAGACCCTTCTAGAGCCCACCAGGACCCTTCTAAATGCCCCCAGACCCTTCTAGAGCCGCCCAGGGCCCTTCTAAAAGCTTCCAGGCCCTTCTAGAGGCCCCCAGGACCCTTCTGAATGCCCCCAGACCCTTCTAGAGCTACCCAGGACCCTTCTAAAAGACTCCAGACCCTTCTACAGCCCCCCAGGACCCTTCTGAAAGCCCCCAGACCCTTCTAGAGCTACCCAGGAGCCTTCTAAAATCCCCCAGACGCTTCTAGAGCCCCTTAGGACCATTCTAAAAGCACCCAGACCCTTCTAGAGCCCCCTAGGCCCCTTCTAAAAGCCCCCAGAACCTTCTAGAGCCCCACAGGACCCTTCTAAACGGCCCCAGACCCTTCTAGACCCTCCCTGGATCATTCTAAAAGCACCCAGACCTTTCTAGAGCCTCCCAGGACCCTTCTAAAATCCCTCAGACAATTCTAGAGGCCCCCAGGACCCTTCTAAAAGCCCCCAGAGCCTTCTAGATGCCCCCAGGAACCTTCTAAAAGCCCTCACACCCTTCTAGAGCCCACCAGGACTATCCTAAAACTCCCCCGACCCTTCTAGAGCCCCCCAGGACACTTCTAAAAGCACCCAGACCCTTCTAGAGACCCCCAGGACCCTTCTGAAAGCCCCCAGACCCTTCTAGAGCTACCCAGAACCCTTCTAAAATACCCCAGACCCTTCTAGAGCTCTCCAGGACCCTTCTAATATCCCCCAGACCCTTCTAGATGCCCCCAAGGCCCCTCTAATGATACTCAGACCCTTCTAGAGCCCCCAAGGACCCTTCTAACAGGACCCAGACCCTTCTAGAGACCCGCAGGACAATTCTAAAAGACCCCAGACCCTTCTAGAGCTCCCCAGGACCCTTCTAAAAGCACCCAGACCCTTCTAGAGCCCCCCAGGACCCTATAAAAGCCCCCAGACCCTTCTTGAGGCACCCAGGACCCTTCCAAAATACCCCAGACCCTTCTAGAGCCACCCAAAGACCCTTCTAAAAGCACCCAGACCCTTCTAGAGCCCCCCAGGACCCTATAAAAGCCCCCAGACCCTTCTTGAGGCACCCAGGACCCTTCCAAAATACCCCAGACCCTTCTAGAGCCACCCAAAGACCCTTCTCAAAGAACCCAGACCCTTCGAGAGCCCGCCAGGACACTTCTATAAGCCCCCAGACCCTTCTAGAGGACCCCAAGGCCCCTCTTAAGGACCCCCGTCTCTCCTAGAAGGGTCTCGGGGCTTTTAGAAGGGCCCTGGGGGGCTCTAGATTGGTCTGGGGGCTTTTAGAAGGGTCCTGGGATTCTCTAGAAGGGTCTGGGGGCTTTTGAAAGTATCCTGGTGACCTCTAGAATGGTGTGGGATATATCAGAGGGGTCCGGGGATGATCTAGAAGGGTCTGGGGACTTTTAGAAGGGTCCGGGGGGCCTCTAGAAGGGTCTGGAGGCATTTAGAAGGGTCCTGCGAGGCTCTAGAAGGGTCCGGGGGCTTTTAGAGGGGTCCTGCGAGGCTCTAGAAGGGTCTGGGGGCTTTTAGAATGATACGGGGAGGGTCTAGAAGGGTCTGGGGGCCTTTAGAAGGGTCCTGGGGGTCTCTAGAAGGGTCCGGGGGCTTTTAGAATGATCCGGGGAGGGTCTAGAAGAGTCTGGGGGCCTTTAGAATGGTCCTGGGGCTCTCTAGAAGGGTCTGGGTGCTTTTATAAGGGTCCTGGGAGGCTCTAGAAGGGTCTGGGTGCTTTTAGAAAGGTCCTGGGTGTCTCTAGAAGGGTCTAGAGGCTTTTAGACGAGTCCTGGTGGCCTCTAGAAGGGTCTGGGGGCTTTTAGAAGGGTCCTGGGTGGATCTAGATTGGTCTGGGGGCTTGTAGAAGGGTCCTGGTGGGCTCTAGAAGGGTCTGGGGGCTTGTAGAATGGTCCTGGGGGGGCTCTAGAAGGGTCTGGTGGCTTTTAGAAGGGTCCTGGGGGCCTCTAGAAGGGTCTGGGGGCTTTTAGAAGGGTCCTTGGGGGCTCTAGAAGGGTCTGGGTGCTTGTAGAAATGTCCTGGTAGGCTCTATAAGGGTCTGGGGGCTTTTAGAAGGGTCCTGGGGTGCTCTAGATTGGTCTGGGGGCTTTTAGAAGGGTCCTGGGAGGCTCTAGAAGGGTCTGGGGGCTTTTACAAGGGTCCTAGGTGGCTCTAGAATGGTCTGGGGGCTTTTAGAAGGGTCCTGGGTGTATCTAGAAGAGTCTGGGGCCTTTTAGAAGGATCCTGGGAGGCTCTAGAAGAGTCTGGGGGCTTTTAGAATGGTACTGAGATGCTCTAGAAGGGTCTTGGTGCTTTTAGAATGGTCCTGGAGGGCTCTAGAAGGTTCTGGGTGCTTTCAGAAAGGTCCAGGGGGCCTCTAGAAGGGTCTGGAGGCTTTTAGAAGGGTCCGGGGGGGCTCTAGAATGGTCTGGGGGCTTTTAGACGGGTCCTGGCGTGCTCTAGAAAGGTCTGGGGACTTTTAGAAGGGTCCTGGGGTGCTCTAGAAGGGACGGGGTGCCTTAAGAGGAGGCCTGGGGGGCTCTAGAAGTGTCTGGGGGCTTTTAGAAGGGTCCTGGGGTGCTCTAGAAGGGTCTGGGGTCTTTTAGAAGGATCCGGGGAGTGTCTATAAGTGTCTGCGGCCTTTCAGAAGGGTCCTGGGGGGGTTCTAGAAAGGTCTGGGGGCTTTTAGAAGGGTCCTGGGGGGGTCTAGAAGGGTCTGGGGTCTTTTAGAATGGTCCTGGGAGGCTCTAGAATGGTCTGGGTGCTTTTAGAAGGGTTCTGGGTGCCTCTTGAAGGGTCTGGGGGCATTTAGAAGGGTCCTGGGGGGCTCTAGAAGGGTCTAGGGGCTTTTAGAAGGGTACTGGGGGGCTCTAGAAGGGTCTGGGGGCTTTTAGAATGATCCTGGGGGGCTCTAGAAGGGTCTGGGGTCTTTTCGAACAATCCGGGGAGGGTCTAGAAGGGCTTGGGGCTTTTAGAAGTGTCCTAGTTGACTCTAGAAGGGTCTGGGGGCTTTTAGATGGGTCCTAGGGGGCTCTAGAAGGGTCTGGGGGCTTTTGGAACGATCCTGGGTGGCTCTAGAAGGGTCTGGGGGCTTTTAGAATGATCCGGGGACGGTCTAGAAAGGTCTGGGTGCTTTTTGAAGGATCCTAGGTGGCTCTAGAAGGGTCTGGGGGCTTTTAGAAGGATCCGGGGAGGGTCTAGAAGGGTCTGGTTGCTTTTAGAAGGGTACTGGGAGGCTCTAGAAGGGTCGGGGTGCTTTTATAAGGGTCCGGGGAGCCTCTAGAAGGGTCTGGGTGCTTTTAGAAAGGTCCTGGGGGGCTCTAGAAGGGTCTAGAGGCTTTTAGACGGGTCCTGGGGGCCTCTAGAAGGGTCTGGGTGCTTTTAGAAGGGTCCTGGGTGGCTCTAGAAGGGTCTGGGGGCTTTTAGAAGGGTCCTGGGGTGCTCTAGAAGGGTGTGGGGGCTTTTAGAAGGGTCCTGGGGGGCTCTAGAATGTCTGGGGGCTTTTAGAAGGGTCCTGGGGTGCTCTAGAAGGGTCTGGGGTCTTTTAGAAGGGACCTGGTGGTCTCTAGAAGGGTCTGGGGGCTTTTAGAAGCGTCCTGGGTGGCTCTAGAAGGGTCTGGGGGCTTTTAGAAGGGTCCTGGGGGTCTCTAGAAGGGTCTGGGAGCTTTTAGAAGGGTCCTGGGAGTCTCTAGAAGGGTCTGGGGGCTTTTAGAACTGTCCTGGGATGCTCTAGAAGGTTCTGGGGGCTTTCAGAAGGGTCCAGGGGTCCTCTAGAAGGATCTGGAGGCTTTTAGAAGGGTCCGGGGGTGCTCTAGAAGGGTCTGGGGTCTTTTAGAATGGTCCTGGGGTGCTCTAGAAGGGTCTGGGGACTTTAAGAAGGGTCCTGCGGTGTCCTAGAAGTTACGGGGTGCCTTAAGAGGGGCCCTGGGGGGCTCTAGAAGGGTCTGGGGGCTTTTAGAAGGGTCCTGGAGTGCTCTAGAAGGGTCTGGGGGCTTTTAGAAGGGTCCTGGGGATCTCTCGAAGTGTCTGGGGTCTTTTAGAAAGATCCGGGGAGTGTCTAGATGTGTCTGCGGCCTTTCAGAAGGGTCCTGGGGGGCTCTAGAAGGGTCTGGGGTCTTTTAGAAGGGTCCTGGGGGGGTCTAGAAGGGTCTGGGGGCTTTTAGAATGGTCCTGGGAGGCTCTAGAAGGGTCTGGGTGCTTTTAGAAGGGTCCTGGGGCCCTCTAGAAGGGTCTGAGTGCTTTTAGAAGGGTCATGGGGGTCTCTAGAAGGGTCTGGGGGCTTTTAGAATGATCCGGGGAGGGTCTAGAAGGTTCTGGGGGCTTTTAGAAGGGTCCTGGGGGGCTCTAGAGGGGTCCGGGGGCTTTTAGAAGGGTCCCGGGGTTCTCTAGAAGGGTCTGGGTGCATTTAGAATTATCCTGGGGGCCTCTAGAAGGGTCTGGGATCTATTAGAGTGGTCCGGGGGGGCTCTAGAAGGGTCTGGGGGTTTTTAGAAGGCTCCTGGGAGGCTCTAGAATGGTCTGGGGGCTTTTAGAATGTGCCTGGGGTTCTCTAGAAGGTCTGGGTACTTATATAAGGGTCCTGGGGGCCTCTAGAAGGGTCTGAGAACTATTAGAGTGGTTCGGGGGCGCTCTAGAAGGGTCTGGAGGCTTTTAGAAGGGTCTTGGGGGGTTCTACAAGGGTCTGGAGGCTTTTAGAGGGGTTCTGGGGGGCCCTAGGAAGGTCTGGGTTCATTTAGAAGGATCCGGGGAGGGTCTAGAAACGTCGGGGGGCTATTAGAAGGGTCCTGGGAGGCTCTAGAAGAATCTGGGTGCTTATAGAATGATCCGGGGAGGGTCTAGAAGGGTCTGGGGGCCTTTAGAAGGGTCCTGGGGGGCTCTAGAATGGTCTGGGGGCTTTTAGAATGATCCTGGGGGGCTCTAGATGGGTGTGGGGTCTTTTCGAAGGATCCGGGGAGGGTCTAGAAGGGTCTGGGGTCTTTTAGAAGGGTCCTAGGGGCCTCTAGAAGGGTCTGGGGGCTTTTAGATGGGTCCTAGGGGGCTCTAGAAGGGTCTGGGGGCTTTTAGAATGATCCTGGGGGGCTCTTGAAGGGTCTGGGGGCTTTTAGAATGATCCGGGGAGGGTCTAGAAAGGTCTGGGGGCCTTTAGAATGGTATTGGGGTGCTCTAGAAGTGTCTGGGTGCTTTTAGAAGGGTCCTGGGAGGCTCTAGAAGGGTCTGGGGGCTTTTAGAAGAGTCCTGGGTGGCTCTATAGGGTTCTGGGGGGTTTTAGAAGGGTCCTAGGGGCGTCTAGAAGGGTCTGGGGGCTTTTAGAATGGTCCTGGGATGCTCTAGAAGGGTCTGGGTGCTTTTATAAGGGTCCTCGGATGCTCTAGAAGGGTTTGGGTGCTTTTAGAATGGTCCTGGGGGGTTCTAGAATGTTCTGAGGTCTTTCAGAAGGGTCCTGGGGTGCTCTAGAAGGGTCTGAGGGCTTTTAGAAAGGTCCTGGGTGGCTCTAGAAGGGTCTGGGGGCTTTTCGAAGGGTCCTGGGAGTCTCTAGAAGGGTCTGGGGGCTTATAGAAGGGTCCTGGTAGGCTCTAGATGGGTCTGGGTGCTTTTAGAAGGGTCCTGGGATGCTCTAGAAGGGTCTTGGGGCTTGTAGAAGGGTCTTGGGGGGCTCTAGAAGGTTCTGGGTGCTTTTAGAAGGGTCCTGGGTGGCTCTAGAAGGGTCTGGGGGCTTTTAGAAGGGTTCGGGGGGGCTCTAGAAGGGTCTGGGTGCTTTTAGAAGTGTCTTGGGGTGCTCTAGAAGGGTCTGGGGAATTTTAGAAGGGTCCTCGGATGCTCTAGAAGGGTCTGGGTGCTTTTAGAAGGGTCCTGGAGGGCTCTAGAAGGTTCTGGGGGCTTTCAGAAGGGTCCTGGGGGTCTCTAGAAGGGTCTGGGCGCTTTTAGAAGGGTCCTGGGGGGCTCTAGAATGGTCTGTGTGCCTTTAGAAGGGTCCTGGGTGACTCTAGAATGTTCTGCTAGCTTTCAGAAGGGTCCTGGGGTCATCTAGAAGGGTCTGGGGTCTTTTAGAAGGGTCCGGGGGGGCTCTAGAAGGGTCTGGGGACTTTTAGAAGGGTTCTGGGGTGCTCTGGAAGGGACTGGGTTCCTTAAGAGGGGCCCTTGGTGCCTCTTGAATGGTCTGGGGGCATTTAGAAGGGTCCTGGGGGACTCTAGAAGGGTCTGGGGGCTTTTAGAATGATCCTGGGGGGATCTAGAAGGGTCTGGGGGCTTTTAGAATGATCCGGGGAGGGTCTAGAAGGGTCTGGGGGCTTTTAGAAGGGTCCTGGTGTTCTCTAGAAGGGTCTGGTTGCTTTTAGAAGGGTACTGGGAGGCTCTAGAAGGGTCTGGGTGCTTTTATAAGGGTCCGGGGAGCCTCTAGAAGGGTCTGGGTGATTTTAGAAAGGTCCTGGGGGGCTCTAGAAGGGTCTGGGGGCTTTTAGAAGGGTCCGGGGGGGCTCTAGAAGGGTCTGGGGAATTTTAGAAGGGTCCTCGGATTCTCTAGAAGGGTCTGGGGGCTTTTAGAAGGGTCCTGGAGGGCTCTAGAAGGTTCTGGGGGCTTTCAGAAGGGTCCTGGGGGTCTCTAGAAGGGTCTGGGGCCTTTTAGAAGGGTCCTGGGGGGCTCTAGAAGGGTCTGGGTGCCTTTAGAAGGGTCCTGGGTGACTCTAGAATGTTCTGCTGGCTTTCAGAAGGGTCCTGGGGTCCTCTAGAAGGGTCTGGGGGCTTTTAGAAGGGTCCTGGGTGGCTCTAGAAGGGTCTGGGGGCTTTTAGAAGGATCCTGGGAGGCTCTAGAATGGTCTGGGGGCTTTTAGAAGGGTCCTGGGAGGCTCTAGAAGGGTCTGAGGGCTTTGAGAAAGGTCCTGGGTGGCTCTAGAAGGGTCTGGGGGCTTTTCGAAGGGTCCTGGGAGTCTCTAGAAGGGTCTGGGGGCTTATAGAAGGGTCCTGGTAGGCTCTAGATGGGTCATGGTGCTTTTAGAAGGGTCCTGGGATGCTCTAGAAGGGTCTTGGGGCTTGTAGAAGGGTCCTGTGGGGCTCTAGAAGGGTCTGGGGCCTTTTAGAATGATCCGGGGACGGTCTAGAAGGGTCTTTATGCTTTTTGCAGGATCCTAGGCGGCTCTAGAAGGGTCTGGGGTCTTTTAGAATGGTCCTGGGGGGCTCTAGAATGGTCTGGGGGCTTTTAGAATGGTCCTGGGAGGCTCTAGAAGGGTCTGGGGGCTTTTAGAAGGATCCTGGGGGGCTCTAGAAGGGTCTAGAGGCTTTTAGAAGGGTCCTGGGGGCCTCTAGAAGGGTCTGGGGGCGTTTAGAAGGGATCTGTGAGGCTCTGGAAGGGTCTGGGTGCTTTTATAAGGGTCCTGGGGGTCTCTAGAATGGTCTGGGTGCTTTTACAAGGGTCCGGGGGGGCTCTAGAAGGGTCTGGGGACATTTAGAAGGATCCTGGTGGCCCCTAGACGGGTCTGGGGGCTATTAGAAGGGTCCTGGGGGGCTCTAGAAGGGTCTGGGTGCTTGTAGAAGGGTCCTGGAGGGCTCTAGAAGGTTCTGGGGGCTTTCAGAAGGGTCCTGGGGGTCTCTAGAAGGGTCTGGGGCCTTTTAGAAGGGTCCTGGGGGGCTCTAGAAGGGTCTGGGTGCCTTTAGAAGGGTCCTGGGTGACTCTAGAATGTTCTGCTGGCTTTCAGAAGGGTCCTGGGGTCCTCTAGAAGGGTCTGGGGGCTTTTAGAAGGGTCCTGGGTGGCTCTAGAAGGGTCTGGGGGCTTTTAGAAGGATCCTGGGAGGCTCTAGAATGGTCTGGGGGCTTTTAGAAGGGTCCTGGGAGGCTCTAGAAGGGTCTGAGGGCTTTGAGAAAGGTCCTGGGTGGCTCTAGAAGGGTCTGGGGGCTTTTCGAAGGGTCCTGGGAGTCTCTAGAAGGGTCTGGGGGCTTATAGAAGGGTCCTGGTAGGCTCTAGATGGGTCATGGTGCTTTTAGAAGGGTCCTGGGATGCTCTAGAAGGGTCTTGGGGCTTGTAGAAGGGTCCTGTGGGGCTCTAGAAGGGTCTGGGGCCTTTTAGAATGATCCGGGGACGGTCTAGAAGGGTCTTTATGCTTTTTGCAGGATCCTAGGCGGCTCTAGAAGGGTCTGGGGTCTTTTAGAATGGTCCTGGGGGGCTCTAGAATGGTCTGGGGGCTTTTAGAATGGTCCTGGGAGGCTCTAGAAGGGTCTGGGGGCTTTTAGAAGGATCCTGGGGGGCTCTAGAAGGGTCTAGAGGCTTTTAGAAGGGTCCTGGGGGCCTCTAGAAGGGTCTGGGGGCGTTTAGAAGGGATCTGTGAGGCTCTGGAAGGGTCTGGGTGCTTTTATAAGGGTCCTGGGGGTCTCTAGAATGGTCTGGGTGCTTTTACAAGGGTCCGGGGGGGCTCTAGAAGGGTCTGGGGACATTTAGAAGGATCCTGGTGGCCCCTAGACGGGTCTGGGGGCTATTAGAAGGGTCCTGGGGGGCTCTAGAAGGGTCTGGGTGCTTGTAGAAGGGTCCTGGGGGGGTCTAGAACGGTCTGGGGTCTTTTAGAAGGGTCCTGGGTGTCTCTAGAAGGGTCAGGGGGCTTTTAGAATGATCCTGGGGGGCTCTAGAAGGGTCAGGGGGCTTTTAGAATGATCCTGGGGGGCTCTAGAAGGGTCTGGGGTCTTTTAGAATGATCTGGGGAGGGTCTAGAAGGGTCTGGGGTCTTTTAGATAGGTCCTGGGAGGATCTAGATGGGTCTGGGGGCTTTTAGAAGGGTCCTGGGATGCTCTAGAAGGGTCTGGGGGCTTTTAGAATGGTCCTAGGGGCCTCTAGAAGGGTCTGGGGGCTTTTAGATGGGTCCTAGGGGGCTCTAGAAGGGTCTGGGGGCTTTTAGAATGATCCTGGGGGGCTCTAGAAGGGTCTGGGGGCTTTTAGAATGATCCGGGGACGGTCTAGAAAGGTCTGGGTGCTTTTTGAAGGATCCTATG
>JAUNZM010002421.1:0-20938 GCA_033459285.1 Clamator glandarius
ATTTGGAGGAGGTTTGCGTTAATTAAGGGGTTAATTATTAGCGATGAGGGTTAATTAAGGGGTTAATCAGTTGAGATGAGGGTTAATTGAGGAGGATTTGGGTTAATTAGGGGGATTTGAATCAATTTGGAGGAGGTCGAGGTTAATTAAGGGGTTAATTACGGGAAATACGAATTAATTAAGGAAGATCCAGGTTAATTAGGGAGATTCGGATCAATTTGGAGGAGGTCAAGGCCAATTAGGAGGCGATTGGGGTTAATTAAGGGGTTAATTAGTGGAAATTTGAGTTAATTAAGGAAGATCCGGGTTAATTAGAGGGATGCGGATCAATTTGGAGAAGGTCGAGGCCAATTAAGAGGCCGTCAGGCTTAATGAACGGACGGGGGGTTAATTAAGGGGAGGCTGGGTTAATTAGAAAGGCTAATTAGGGGTGGGTCTGGGTTAATTAGCATCGATCGAGGTTAATTAGCGGCGATCGGGGTCGATTTGGAGGAGCTTGGGGTCCAAATCGAGGGGCTCGAGGTCCATTGGGAGGCGATTTGGCTTTAATTAAGGGCCGTGGGGGGTTAA
Source organism: Clamator glandarius (assembly GCA_033459285.1). Classification (NCBI taxonomy): domain Eukaryota; kingdom Metazoa; phylum Chordata; class Aves; order Cuculiformes; family Cuculidae; genus Clamator; species Clamator glandarius. Next base: position 571 of record JAUNZM010002421.1, read on the forward strand.
TTAGGGGGGGTCGGCTTCATTAGAGCTTAATTAGAGGCGGCTCGTGGTTAATTAGCGTCGATCGAGGTTAATTGGCGGCGATCGGGGTCGACTCGGAGGAGCTTGGGGTCCAAATCGTGGGGCTCGAGGTCCATTGGGAGGCGATTTGGCTTTAATTAAGGGCCGTGGGGGGTTAATTAGGGGAGGCTGGCTTAATTAGAGGCTAATTAGAGGCATCTCGGTGTTAATTAGCGTCGATCGAGGTTAATTAGCGGCGATTGGGGTCGACTCGGAGGAGCTTGGGGTCCAATTCGAGGGGCTCGAGGTCCATTGGGAGGCGATTTGGCTTTAATTAAGGGCCGTGGGGGGTTAATTAGGGGAGGCTGGCTTAATTAGAGGCTAATTAGAGGCATCTCGGGGTTAATTAGCGTCGATCGGGGTTAATTAGCGGCGATCGGGGTCGATTTGGAGGAGCTTGGGGTCCAAATCGAGGAGCTCGAGGTCCATTGGGAGGCGATTTGGCTTTAATTAAGGGCCGTGGGGGGTTAATTAGGGGAGGCTGGCTTAATTAGAGGCTAATTAGAGGCATCTCGGGGTTAATTAGCGGCGATCGGGGTTAATTAGCGGCGATCGGGGTCGACCCGGAGGAGCTTGGGGTCCAATTGGAGGAGCTCGAGGTCCATTGGGAGGCGATTTGGCTTTAATTAAGGGCCGTGGGGGGTTAATTAGGGGAGGCTGACTTAATTAGAGCTTAATTAGAGGCATCTCGGGGTTAATTAGCGGCGATTGAGGTTAATTAGCGGCGATCGGGGTCGACCCGGATGAGCTTGGGGTCCAATTGGAGGAGCTCGAGGTCCATTGGGAGGCGATTTGGCTTTAATTAAGGGCCGTGGGGGGTTAATTAGGGGGGGTCGGCTCCATTAGAGCTTAATTAGAGGCATCTCGGTGTTAATTAGCATCGATCGAGGTTAATTAGCGGCGATCGGGGTCGATTTGGAGGAGCTTGGGGTCCAATTGGAGGAGCTCGAGGTCCATTGGGAGGCGATTTGGCTTTAATTAAGGGCTGTGGGGGGTTAATTAGGGGAGGCTGACTTAATTAGAGCTTAATTAGAGGCATCTCGGGGTTAATTAGCGGCGATCGAGGTTAATTAGCGGCGATCGGGGTCGACCCGGAGGAGCTTGGGGTCCAAATCGTGGGGCTCGAGGTCCATTGGGAGGCGATTTGGCTTTAATTAAGGGCCGTGGGGGGTTAATTAGGGGAGGCTGGCTTAATTAGAGCTTAATTAGAGGCATCTCGGGGTTAATTAGCGGCGATCGAGGTTAATTAGCGGCGATCGGGGTTGATTTGGAGGAGCTTGGGGTCCAATTTGAGGGGCTCGAGGTCCATTGGGAGGCGATTTGGCTTTAATTAAGGGCTGTGGGGGGTTAATTAAGGGATGCTGGCTTAATTAGAGCTTAATTAGAGGCAGCTCGTGGTTAATTAGCGTCGATCGGGGTTAATTAGCGGCGATCGGGGTCGATTTGGAGGAGCTTGGGGTCCAAATCGTGGGGCTCGAGGTCCATTGGGAGGCGATTTGGCTTTAATTAAGGGCCGTGGGGGGTTAATTAGGGGGGGTCGGCTCCATTAGAGCTTAATTAGAGGCATCTCGGTGTTAATTAGCATCGATCGAGGTTAATTAGCGGCGATCGGGGTCGACCCGGAGGAGCTTGGGGTCCAAATCGAGGGGCTCGAGGTCCATTGGGAGGCGATTTGGCTTTAATTAAGGGCCGTGGGGGGTTAATTAGGGGGGATCGGCTTCATTAGAGCTTAATTAGAGGCGGCTCGTGGTTAATTAGCGTCGATCGGGGTTAATTAGCGGCGATCGGGGTCGACCCGGAGGAGCTTGGGGTCCAAATCGAGGGGCTCGAGGTCCATTGGGAGGCGATTTGGCTTTAATTAAGGGCCGTGGGGGGTTAATTAGGGGAGGCTGGCTTAATTAGAGGCTAATTAGAGGCATCTCGTGGTTAATTAGCGTCGATCGAGGTTAATTAGCGGCGATCGGGGTCGACCCGGAGGAGCTTGGGGTCCAAATCGAGGGGCTCGAGGTCCATTGGGAGGCGATTTGGCTTTAATTAAGGGCCGTGGGGGGTTAATTAGGGGGGGGTCGGCTTCATTAGAGCTTAATTAGAGGCGGCTCGTGGTTAATTAGCGTCGATCGAGGTTAATTGGCGGCGATCGGGGTCGACTCGGAGGAGCTTGGGGTCCAAATCGTGGGGCTCGAGGTCCATTGGGAGGCGATTTGGCTTTAATTAAGGGCCGTGGGGGGTTAATTAGGGGAGGCTGGCTTAATTAGAGGCTAATTAGAGGCATCTCGGGGTTAATTAGCGTCGATCGAGGTTAATTAGCGGCGATCGGGGTCGATTTGGAGGAGCTTGGGGTCCAAATCGAGGAGCTCGAGGTCCATTGGGAGGCGATTTGGCTTTAATTAAGGGCCGTGGGGGGTTAATTAGGGGAGGCTGGCTTAATTAGAGGCTAATTAGAGGCAGCTCGTGGTTAATTAGCGTCGATCGAGGTTAATTAGCGGCGATCGGGGTCGACCCGGAGGAGCTTGGGGTCCAATTGGAGGAGCTCGAGGTCCATTGGGAGGCGATTTGGCTTTAATTAAGGGCCGTGGGGGGTTAATTAGGGGGGGTCGGCTTCATTAGAGCTTAATTAGAGGCGGCTCGTGGTTAATTAGCGTCGATCGAGGTTAATTGGCGGCGATCGGGGTCGATTTGGAGGAGCTTGGGGTCCAATTGGAGGAGCTCGAGGTCCATTGGGAGGCGATTTGGCTTTAATTAAGGGCCGTGGGGGGTTAATTAGGGGAGGCTGGCTTAATTAGAGGCTAATTAGAGGCATCTCGGTGTTAATTAGCGTCGATCGGGGTTAATTAGCGGCGATCGGGGTCGACTCGGAGGAGCTTGGGGTCCAAATCGTGGGGCTCGAGGTCCATTGGGAGGCGATTTGGCTTTAATTAAGGGCCGTGGGGGGTTAATTAGGGGAGGCTGGCTTAATTAGAGGCTAATTAGAGGCATCTCGGGGTTAATTAGCGGCGATCGGGGTCGATTTGGAGGAGCTTGGGGTCCAAATCGAGGGGCTCGAGGTCCATTGGGAGGCGATTTGGCTTTAATTAAGGGCCGTGGGGGGTTAATTAGGGGAGGCTGGCTTAATTAGAGGCTAATTAGAGGCATCTTGGGGTTAATTAGCGGCGATCGAGGTTAATTAGCGGCGATCGGGGTCGACTCGGAGGAGCTTGGGGTCCAAATCGAGAAGCTCGAGGTCCATTGGGAGGCAATTTGGCTTTAATTAAGGGCCGTGGGGGGTTAATTAGGGGAGGCTGGCTTAATTAGAGGCTAATTAGAGGCATCTCGGGGTTAATTAGCGGCGATCGGGGTCGATTTGGAGGAGCTTGGGGTCCAAATCGAGGGGCTCGAGGTCCATTGGGAGGCGATTTGGCTTTAATTAAGGGCTGTGGGGGGTTAATTAAGGGATGCTGGCTTAATTAGAGCTTAATTAGAGGCAGCTCGTGGTTAATTAGCGTCGATCGAGGTTAATTAGCGGCGATCGGGGTCGATTTGGAGGAGCTTGGGGTCCAAATCGAGGGGCTCGAGGTCCATTGGGAGGCGATTTGGCTTTAATTAAGGGCCGTGGGGGGTTAATTAGGGGGGGTCGGCTTCATTAGAGCTTAATTAGAGGCGGCTCGTGGTTAATTAGCGTCGATCGAGGTTAATTGGCGGCGATCGGGGTCGACTCGGAGGAGCTTGGGGTCCAAATCGAGGAGCTCGAGGTCCATTGGGAGGCGATTTGGCTTTAATTAAGGGCCGTGGGGGGTTAATTAGGGGAGGCTGGCTTAATTAGAGGCTAATTAGAGGCATCTCGGTGTTAATTAGCGTCGATCGAGGTTAATTAGCGGCGATCGGGGTCGATTTGGAGGAGCTTGGGGTCCAAATCGAGGAGCTCGAGGTTGTCTCCGATGCATCTTCTGAGCTTCGTTGGCTCCTCGGGCTTCGTTAAGGAGGCCCCGGGGGGGGGGGGGAGGGTTAATTAATCAGCGAGGGGTTAATTAGGGCCTCGTTAACCCCTCCCTCGCCAGGATGGCCGAGCTGGGGATCCCTCGCAGGGACGGAGGCGTCTGCTTCGGGCAGCTCCTGGGCATGAGCGACCACGTCTCCCTCGCCCTCGGTACGTGGCGATGGGGACCCACCAGCCTCCGGGGGGACACGGGGGGGGGGCCCCGAGGTCCCTTCGTGGGTCTCGGGGTCCCTCCAAGGGTCTCAAGGTCCTTCCAAGGGTCCTCGAGGTTCTCCAGGGTCATTAGGTCCTTCAAGGACCTTCAGATCCCTCATGGGTCTTGAGGTTCCTCATGATTCTTGAGGTTCCTCATGGTTCTTAGGCTCCTCATGGACCTAAAGGTCCTTCCAAGGCTTCTCAAGGGGCTCCTCGAGGTCCCTCCAAGGGTCTCCAGGTCCTTCCATGAGTCCTCGAGGTTCTCCAGGGTCTTTAGGTCCTTCAAGGACCTTCAGATCCCTCATGGGTCTTGAGGTTCCTCATGGTTCTTGAGGTTCCTCATGGGTCTTGAGGTTCCTCATGGACCTCAAGGTCCTTCCGTGGGTTCTCAAGGGGCTCCAGGGGCTCCTCGAGGTCCCTCCAAGGGTCTCCAGGTCCTTCCAAGGGTCCTCGAGGTTCTCCAGGGTCTTTAGGTCCTTCAAGGATCTTCAGATCCCTCATGGGTCTTGAGGTTCCTCATGGTTCTTGAGGTTCCTCATGGTTCTTGAGGCTCCTCATGGACCTAAAGGTCCTTCCAAGGCTCCTCAAGGGGCTCCCCGAGGTCCCTCCAAGGGTCTCAAGGTCCTTCCAAGGGTCCTCGAGGTTCTCCAGGGTCTTTAGGTCCTTCAAGGACCTTCAGATCCCTCATGATTCTTGAAGTTCCTCATGGGTCTTGAGGCTCCTCATGGACCTAAAGGTCCTTCCAAGGCTCCTCAAGGGGCTCCCCGAGGTCCCTCCAAGGGTCTCCAGGTCTTTCCAAGGGTCCTCGATGTTCTCCAGGGTCTTTAGGTCCTTCAAGGACCTTCAGATCCCTCATGATTCTTGAGGTTCCTCATGGTTCTTGAGGCTCCTCATGGACCTAAAGGTCCTTCCAAGGCTCCTCAAGGGGCTCCTCGAGGTCCCTCCAAGGGTCTCAAGGTCCTTCCAAGGGTCCTCGAGGTTCTCCAGGGTCTTTAGGTCCTTCAAGGACCTTCAGATCCCTCATGGGTCTTGAGGTTCCTCATGATTCTTGAGGTTCCTCATGGGTCTCTAGATGTTTCCATGAGTTTTGAGGGTCTCTGGGAGCTCCTCGAGGTCCCTCCAAGGGTCTCAAGGTCCTTCCAAGGGTCCTCGAGGTTCTCCAGGGTCTTTAGGTCCTTCAAGGATCTTCAGATCCCTCATGGGTCTTGAGGTTCCTCATGGTTCTTGAGGTTCCTCATGGGTCTTGAGGTTCCTCATGGACCTCAAGGTCCTTCCGTGGGTTCTCAAGGGGCTCCAGGGGCTCCTCGAGGTCCCTCCAAGGGTCTCCAGGTCCTTCCATGAGTCCTCGAGGTTCTCCAGGGTCTTTAGGTCCTTCAAGGACCTTCAGATCCCTCATGGGTCTTGAGGTTCCTCATGATTCTTGAGGTTCCTCATGGGTCTTGAGGCTCCTCACGGACCTCCAGGTCCTTCCGTGGGTTCTCAAGGGGCTCCAGGGGCTCCTCGAGGTCCCTCCAAGGCCCTGAGGGGGTTGAATTTCTTGGCTCCTCAGGAGAAGCCGGTTTCACGGTCTACAAGTCGGTGCCGTACGGACCTCCCGAGGCCACCGTCCCCTACCTGGCCCGGAGAGCCCAGGAGAACCTGGCGCCCTTCTCGGGAGCCAAACGGGAAGCCAAGTTGGTGGCCCAGGAGCTCTGGAGGCGTCTCAAGCCTTGGTCAAGGTGACACCTTCCAGCAAGCACCTCGAAACCCACCCGGGAAGGTTCTCAGAGCGACCCTGAGGCCCGAAACCCCCTCGAGATCCATCGAAACCCCCTTGAGATCCATCAAAACCCCCTTGAGATCCACCAAAACCCCCTTGAGATCCACCAAAACCCCCTTGAGATCCATCAAACCCCCTTGAGATCCACCAAAACCCCCTTGAGATCCACCAAAACCCCTTGAGATCCACCAAAACCCCCTTGAGATCCATCAAACCCCCTTGAGATCCACCAAAACCCCCTCGAGATCCATCAAACCCCCTTGAGATCCACCAAAACCCCCTTGAGATCCATCAAACCCCCTTGAGATCCACCAAAACCCCCTTGAGATCCATCAAACCCCCTTGAGATCCACCAAACCCCCTCGAGATCCATCAAACCCCCTTGAGATCCACCAAAACCCCCTTGAGATCCATCAAACCCCCTTGAGATCCATCAAACCCCCTTGAGATCCATCGAAACCCCCTTGAGATCCACCAAACCCCCTTGAGATCCATCAAACCCCCTTGAGATCCACCAAAACCCCCTCGAGATCCATCAAACCCCCTTGAGATCCATCAAACCCCCTTGAGATCCATCAAACCCCCTTGAGATCCATCAAACCCCCTTCAGATCCACCAAACCCCCTTGAGATCCACCGAAACCCCTTGAGATCCACCAAACCCCCTTGAGATCCACCAAACCCCCTTGAGATCCACCAAAACCCCCTTGAGATCCATCAAACCCCCTTGAGATCCATCAAACCCCCTTCAGATCCACCAAACCCCCTTGAGATCCACCGAAACCCCTTGAGATCCACCAAACCCCCTTGAGATCCACCAAACCCCTTTGAGATCCACCAAAACCCCCTTGAGATCCACCGAAACCCCCTTGAGATCCATCAAACCCCCTTGAGATCCATCAAACCCCCTTCAGATCCACCAAAACCCCCTTGAGATCCATCAAACCCCCTTGAGATCCACCAAAACCCCCTTGAGATCCACCAAACCCCCTTGAGATCCATCAAAACCCCCTTGAGATCCATCAAACCCCCTTGAGATCCACCAAACACCCTTGAGATCCATCAAACCCCCTTGAGATCCATCAAACCCCCTTGAGATCCACCAAACACCCTTGAGATCCATCAAACCCCCTTGAGATCCATCAAACCCCCTTGAGATCCATCAAACCCCCTTGAGATCCACCGAAACCCCCTTGAGATCCACCAAAACCCCCTTGAGATCCACCAAACCCCCTTGAGATCCATCAAAACCCCCTTGAGATCCATCAAACCCCCTTGAGATCCACCAAACACCCTTGAGATCCATCAAACCCCCTTGAGATCCATCAAACCCCCTTGAGATCCACCAAACACCCTTGAGATCCATCAAACCCCCTTGAGATCCATCAAACCCCCTTGAGATCCACCAAAACCCCCTTGAGATCCATCAAAACCCCTTGAGATCCATCAAACCCCCTTGAGATCCATCAAACCCCCTTGAGATCCACCAAAACCCCCTTGAGATCCATCAAAACCCCTTGAGATCCATCAAACCCCCTTGAGATCCACCAAAACCCCCTTGAGATCCATCAAACCCCCTTGAGATCCACCAAACCCCCTTGAGATCCATCAAACCCCCTTGAGATCCACCAAACACCCTTGAGATCCATCAAACCCCCTTGAGATCCATCAAACCCCCTTGAGATCCACCAAACCCCCCTTGAGATCCATCAAACCCCCTTGAGATCCATCAAACCCCCTTGAGATCCATCAAACCCCCTTGAGATCCATCAAACCCCCTTGAGATCCATCAAACCCCCTTGAGATCCACCAAACACCCTTGAGATCCATCAAACCCCCTTGAGATCCACCAAAACCCCCTTGAGATCCATCAAACCCCCTTGAGATCCATCAAACCCCCTTGAGATCCACCAAAACCCCCTTGAGATCCATCAAACCCCCTTGAGATCCATCAAACCCCCTTGAGATCCACCAAAACCCCCTTGAGATCCATCAAACCCCCTTGAGATCCATCAAAACCCCTTGAGATCCACCAAACACCCTTGAGATCCACCAAACACCCTTGAGATCCACCAAAACCCCCTTGAGATCCACCAAAACCCCCTTGAGATCCATCAAACTCCCCTTGAGATCCACCAAAACCCCCTTGAGATCCACCAAAACCCCCTTGAGATCCATCAAACCCCCTTGAGATCCACCAAAACCCCCTCGAGATCCATCAAACCCCCTTGAGATCCACCAAACCCCCTTGAGATCCATCAAACCCCCCTGAGATCCATCAAACCCCCTTCAGATCCATCAAACTCCCCTTGAGATCCACCAAAACCCCCTTGAGATCCACCGAAACCCCCTTGAGATCCATCAAACCCCCTTGAGATCCATCAAAACCCCCTTGAGATCCATCAAACCCCCTTGAGATCCACCAAAACCCCCTTGAGATCCACCAAAACCCCCTTGAGATCCATCAAAACCCCCTTGAGATCCACCAAAACCCCCTTGAGATCCATCAAACTCCCCTTGAGATCCATCAAACCCCTTGAGATCCATCAAACCCCCTTGAGATCCACCAAACCCCCCTTGAGATCCACCAAACCCCCTTGAGATCCACCAAAACCCCCTTGAGATCCATCAAACCCCCTTGAGATCCACCAAACCCCCTTGAGATCCATCAAACCCCATTGAGATCCATCAAACCCCCTTGAGATCCACCAAACACCCTTGAGATCCATCAAACCCCCTTGAGATCCACCAAAACCCCCTTGAGATCCACCAAACCCCCTTGAGATCCATCAAACCCCCTTGAGATCCACCAAAACCCCCTTGAGATCCATCAAACCCCCTTGAGATCCACCAAAACCCCCTTGAGATCCATCGAAACCCCCTTGAGATCCACCAAAACCCCCTCGAGATCCACCAAAACCCCCTTGAGATCCACCAAACCCCCTTGAGATCCATCAAACCCCCCTGAGATCCATCAAACCCCCTTCAGATCCATCAAACTCCCCTTGAGATCCACCAAAACCCCCTTGAGATCCACCGAAACCCCCTTGAGATCCATCAAACCCCCTTCAGATCCACCAAACCCCCTTGAGATCCACCGAAACCCCCTTGAGATCCATCAAACCCCCTTGAGATCCATCAAAACCCCCTCGAGATCCATCAAACCCCCTTGAGATCCACCAAAACCCCCTTGAGATCCATCAAACCCCCTTCAGATCCATCAAACCCCCTTGAGATCCACCGAAACCCCCTTGAGATCCACCAAACCCCCTTGAGATCCACCAAAACCCCCTTGAGATCCACCAAAACCCCCTTGAGATCCACCAAACCCCCTTGAGATCCATCAAACCCCCTTGAGATCCACCAAAACCCCCTTGAGATCCATCAAAACCCCTTGAGATCCATCAAACCCCCTTGAGATCCACCAAAACCCCTTGAGATCCACCAAACCCCCTTGAGATCCATCAAACCCCCTTGAGATCCATCAAACCCCCTTGAGATCCACCAAACCCCCTTGAGATCCATCAAACCCCCTTGAGATCCACCAAAACCCCCTTGAGATCCACCAAACCCCCTTGAGATCCATCAAACCCCCTTGAGATCCATCAAACCCCCTCGAGATCCACCAAACCCCCTTGAGATCCACCAAAACCCCCTTGAGATCCATCAAACCCCCTTGAGATCCACCAAAACCCCCTTGAGATCCATCAAACTCCCCTTGAGATCCACCAAAACCCCCTTGAGATCCATCAAACCCCCTTGAGATCCACCAAAACCCCCTTGAGATCCATCAAACCCCCTTGAGATCCACCAAAACCCCCTTGAGATCCACCAAAACCCCCTTGAGATCCATCAAACCCCCTTGAGATCCATCAAACCCCCTTGAGATCCATCAAACCCCCTTGAGATCCACCAAAACCCCCTTGAGATCCACCAAACCCCCTTGAGATCCATCAAACCCCCTTGAGATCCATCAAACCCCCTTGAGATCCATCAAACCCCCTTGAGATCCACCAAAACCCCCTTGAGATCCATCAAACCCCCTTGAGATCCATCAAACCCCCTTGAGATCCACCGAAACCCCCTTGAGATCCATCAAACCCCCTTGAGATCCACCAAAACCCCCTTGAGATCCACCAAAACCCCCTTGAGATCCACCAAAACCCCCTTGAGATCCATCAAACCCCCTTGAGATCCACCAAACCCCCTTGAGATCCACCAAAACCCCCTTGAGATCCATCAAACCCCCTTGAGATCCACCAAAACCCCCTTGAGATCCACCAAAACCCCCTTGAGATCCATCAAACCCCCTTGAGATCCACCAAACCCTCCCGAGACCCCAAAAAAAGGACCTTCTGGAAGCTTCTCCTCGTGTTTTTCTTGGGGTGGGGGGGTCTCCAGCGCTCTGGGGGGGGCCCAGAACTTGGGGGGGTGAAGGAAGAGGGTTGGGGAGCAGGTGGAAGAACCTCCAGGAACCTCTTTATTGGCCACCAGGAACCCCTCTGGGGCCACCAGGTGGTCCCCATCTCCTCAGGTTTGGATTTTGGGGTCCCTCAACCCCTCAGGGTTGGATTTTGGGGTCCCTCATCTCCTCAAGGTTGGATTTTGGGGTCCCTCAACCCCTCAGGGTTGGATTTTGGGGTCCCTCATCTCCTCAAGGTTGGATTTTGGGGTCCCTCAACCCCTCAGGGTTGGATTTTGGGGTCCCTCAGCCCCTCAGGGTTGGATTTTGGGGTCCCTCAACCCCTCAGGGTTGGATTTTGGGGTCCCTCAACCCCTCAGGGTTGGATTTTGGGGTCCCTCATCTCCTCAAGGTTGGATTTTGGGGTCCCTCAACCCCTCAGGGTTGGATTTTGGGGTCCCTCATCTCCTCAAGGTTGGATTTTGGGGTCCCTCATCTCCTCAGGGTTGGATTTTGGGGTCCCTCAACCCCTCAGGGTTGGATTTCGAGGTCCCTCAGCCCCTCAGGTTTGGATTTTGGGGTCCCTCAACCCCTCAGGGTTGGATTTTGGGGTCCCTCAACCCCTCAAGGTTGGACTTCGAGGTCCCTCAACCCCTCAGGGTTGGATTTTGGGGTCCCTCATCTCCTCAGGGTTGGACTTTGAGGTCCCTCAACCTCCCAGGGTTGGACTTTGAGGTCCCTCAACCTCCCAGGGTTGGATTTTGGGGTCCCTCATCTTCTCAGTGTTGGACTTTGAGGTCCCTCAACCCCTCAGGGTTGGATTTTTGGGGTCCCTCATCTCAGGGTTGGACTTCGAGGTCCCTCAACCCCTCAGCGTTGGATTTTGGGGTCCCTCAACCCCTCAGGGTTGGATTTTAGGGTCCCTCAACCTCTCAGGGTTGGACTTCGAGGTCCCTCAACCCCTCAGGGTTGGACTTTGAGGTCCCTCAACCCCTCAGGGTTGGATTTTGGGGTCCCTCAACCCCTCAGGGTTGGATTTTAGGGTCCCTCAACCTCTCAGGGTTGGACTTCGAGGTCCCTCAACCCCTCAGGGTTGGACTTTGAGGTCCCTCATCTCCTCAAGGTTGGATTTTAAGGTCCCTCAACCTCCCCAAGATGGTTTTGGGGTCCCTCATCTCCTCAGGTTTGGACTTTGAGGTCCCTCAACCTCCCAGGGTTGAATTTTGGGGTCCCTCATCTTCTCAGGGTTGGATTTTGGGGTCCCTCAACCCCTCAGGGTTGGACTCTGAGGTCCCTCAACCCCTCAAGATTGGACTTTGAGGTCCCTCATCTCCTCAAGGTTGGATTTTAAGGTCCCTCAATCTCTCCGAGATGGTTTTGGGGTCCCTCATCTCCTCAGGGTTGGATTTTGGGGTCCCTCATCTCCTCAGGGTTGGATTTTGGGGTCCCTCAACCCCTCAGGGTTGGATTTTGGGGTCCTTCATCTCCTCAGGGTTGGACTTTGAGGTCCCTCAACCCCTCAGGGTTGGATTTTGGGGTCCCTCAACCCCTCAGGGTTGGATTTTAGGGTCCCTCAACCTCTCAGGGTTGGACTTCGAGGTCCCTCAACCCCTCAGGGTTGGACTTTGAGGTCCCTCATCTCCTCAAGGTTGGATTTTAAGGTCCCTCAACCTCCCCAAGATGGTTTTGGGGTCCCTCATCTCCTCAGGTTTGGACTTTGAGGTCCCTCAACCTCCCAGGGTTGAATTTTGGGGTCCCTCATCTTCTCAGGGTTGGATTTTGGGGTCCCTCAACCCCTCAGGGTTGGACTCTGAGGTCCCTCAACCCCTCAAGATTGGACTTTGAGGTCCCTCATCTCCTCAAGGTTGGATTTTAAGGTCCCTCAATCTCTCCGAGATGGTTTTGGGGTCCCTCATCTCCTCAGGGTTGGACTTTGAGGTCCCTCAACCTCCCAGGGTTGAATTTTGGGGTCCCTCATCTCCTCAGGGTTGGATTTTGGGGTCCCTCAACCCCTCAGGGTTGGATTTCGAGGTCCCTCAGCCCCTCAGGTTTGGATTTTGGGGTCCCTCAACCCCTCAGGGTTGGATTTTGGGGTCCCTCAACCCCTCAGGGTTGGACTTCGAGGTCCCTCAACCCCTCAGGGTTGGATTTTGGGGTCCCTCATCTCCTCAGGGTTGGACTTTGAGGTCCCTCAGCCCCTCAGGGTTGGACTTTGAGGTCCCTCATCTCCTCAGGGTTGGACTTTGAGGTCCCTCAACCTCCCAGGGTTGGATTTTGGGGTCCCTCATCTTCTCAGTGTTGGACTTTGAGGTCCCTCAACCCCTCAGGGTTGGATTTTTGGGGTCCCTCATCTCAGGGTTGGACTTCGAGGTCCCTCAACCCCTCAGCGTTGGATTTTGGGGTCCCTCAACCCCTCAGGGTTGGATTTTAGGGTCCCTCAACCTCTCAGGGTTGGACTTCGAGGTCCCTCAACCCCTCAGGGTTGGACTTTGAGGTCCCTCAACCCCTCAGGGTTGGATTTTGGGGTCCCTCAACCCCTCAGGGTTGGATTTTAGGGTCCCTCAACCTCTCAGGGTTGGACTTCGAGGTCCCTCAACCCCTCAGGGTTGGACTTTGAGGTCCCTCATCTCCTCAAGGTTGGATTTTAAGGTCCCTCAACCTCCCCAAGATGGTTTTGGGGTCCCTCATCTCCTCAGGTTTGGACTTTGAGGTCCCTCAACCTCCCAGGGTTGAATTTTGGGGTCCCTCATCTTCTCAGGGTTGGATTTTGGGGTCCCTCATCTCCTCAGGGTTGGACTCTGAGGTCCCTCAACCCCTCAAGATTGGACTTTGAGGTCCCTCATCTCCTCAAGGTTGGATTTTAAGGTCCCTCAATCTCTCCGAGATGGTTTTGGGGTCCCTCATCTCCTCAGGGTTGGACTTTGAGGTCCCTCAACCTCCCAGGGTTGAATTTTGGGGTCCCTCATCTCCTCAGGGTTGGATTTTGGGGTCCCTCAACCCCTCAGGGTTGGACTTTGAGGTCCCTCAACCTCCCAGGGTTGGATTTTGGGGTCCCTCAACCCCTCAGGGTTGGATTTTAGGGTCCCTCAACCTCTCAGGGTTGGACTTCGAGGTCCCTCAACCCCTCAGGGTTGGACTTTGAGGTCCCTCAACCCCTCAGGGTTGGATTTTAAGGTCCCTCAACCTCCCCAAGATGGTTTTGGGGTCCCTCATCTCCTCAGGGTTGGACTTTGAGGTCCCTCAACCCTTCAGGGTTGGATTTTAGGGTCCCTCAACCTCTCAGGGTTGGACTTCGAGGTCCCTCAACCCCTCAGGGTTGGACTTTGAGGTCCCTCATCTCCTCAAGGTTGGATTTTAAGGTCCCTCAACCTCCCCAAGATGGTTTTGGGGTCCCTCATCTCCTCAGGGTTGGACTTTGAGGTCCCTCAACCCCTCAGGGTTGGATTTTGGGGTCCCTCAACCCCTCAGGGTTGGATTTTAGGGTCCCTCAACCTCTCAGGGTTGGACTTCGAGGTCCCTCAACCCCTCAGGGTTGGACTTTGAGGTCCCTCATCTCCTCAAGGTTGGATTTTAAGGTCCCTCAACCTCCCCAAGATGGTTTTGGGGTCCCTCATCTCCTCAGGTTTGGACTTTGAGGTCCCTCAACCTCCCAGGGTTGAATTTTGGGGTCCCTCATCTTCTCAGGGTTGGATTTTGGGGTCCCTCATCTCCTCAGGGTTGGACTCTGAGGTCCCTCAACCCCTCAAGATTGGACTTTGAGGTCCCTCATCTCCTCAAGGTTGGATTTTAAGGTCCCTCAACCTCCCCAAGATGGTTTTGGGGTCCCTCATCTCCTCAGGGTTGGACTTTGAGGTCCCTCAACCTCCCAGGGTTGAATTTTGGGGTCCCTCATCTTCTCAGGGTTGGATTTTGGGGTCCCTCATCTCCTCAGGGTTGGACTTTGAGGTCCCTCAACCTCCCAGGGTTGAATTTTGGGGTCCCTCATCTCCTCAGGGTTGGATTTTGGGGTCCCTCAACCCCTCAGGGTTGGACTTTGAGGTCCCTCAACCTCCCAGGGTTGGATTTTCGGGTCCCTCAACCCCTCAGGGTTGGATTTTAGGGTCCCTCAACCTCTCAGGGTTGGACTTCGAGGTCCCTCAACCCCTCAGGGTTGGATTTTGGGGGTTCCTCTTGTCCTTCAGAAGATGCTTTCGGGGTCCCTCACCCCCCCAGAGCCCCCCCCCCTCCTCGAGGTCACTCGTCGGAGCCCGCGGGGCTGGCCAAGAAGACGTCCCCGTAGCCCGAGGCGCCGGCGGCTCCGTCTTCGTCTTCGTCCTCCTCGTCGTCTTCGTCCTCCTCGTCGTCTTCGTCTTCGTCCTCCTCGTCGTCTTCGTCTTCGTCCTCCTCGTCCTCCAAGGGGACTCGGCGCCTCCGGGATCCGACGTTGACCTCCCGGCTCCAGAGGGCGGACGGAGGCGCCGCCACCTCCACCTTGAGGTCTCCTCGAGGGGTTTCGGGGGGTCCTCCCGGAGGTTTGAAGGCATCTCGGGGGGGTTCGCGAGGGGCGTCTCCGGGGATCTGGGCTCCCGAGGAGTCTCTGGGCCACGAGGACCAAGCGGCGTCGGCTCCCGCTTCTCCTTCTCGTGGACCTGGGGAGGACGTTTCAGCTTCTCCTGCTCCAGTTCCAGGTCCCACCCCCGCCCCGACCTCATCCCACCTGCTCCAGCTCCATCCCCAAAACTTGAGGTTCCTCACCCCGAAACTCGAGGTTCCTCACCCAAATCTTGAGGTTCTCCAATCAAAATCTGAGGTTCCTCACCCAAAACTCGAGGTTCTCCAATCAAAATCTGAGGTTCCTCACCCAAAACTCGAGGTTCTTCACCCAAATCTCGAGGTTCTCCAATCAAAATCTGAGGTTCCTCACCCAAAACTCGAGGTTCTTCACCCAAAACTCGAGGTTCCTCACCCAAAACTCGAGGTTCTCCAATCAAAATCTGAGGTTCTTCACCCAAAACTCGAGGTTCCTCACCCAAAACTCGAGGTTCCTCACCCTAAATCCAAGGTTCCTCACCCCAAACTCGAGGTTCCTCACCCCAAATCCAACATCTTTCACCCCAATCCAAGGTTCCTCACCCAAACTCGAGGTTCTTCACCCAAAACCTGAGGTTCTTCACCCCAAACTCAAGGTCTCTCACCCCAAACTCGAGGTTCCTCACCCAAAACTCGAGGTTCTCCAACCAAAATCTGAGGTTGCTCACCCTAAATTCAAGGTTTCTCACCCAAAACTTGAGGTTCTTCACCCCAAACTTGAGGTTCCTCACCCAAAACTTGAGGTTCTCCAATCAAAATCTGAGGTTCCTCCCCCTAAATTCAATATTCTTCACCCAAAAATCGAGGTTCCTCACCCCAAATCCAACATCTTTCACCCCAATCCAAGGTTCCTCACCCCAGACTCGAGGTTCTCCAACCAAAATCTGAGGTTCCTCACCCCAAACTCGAGGTTCCTCACCAAGAACTTGAGGTTCTTCACCCCAAACTCGAGGTTCCTCACCTCAAACTCGAGGTTCTTCACCCCAGACTCGAGGTTCCTCACCTCAAACTTGAGGTTCCTCACCCCAAACTCGAGGTTCCTCACCCAAAACTTGAGGTTCCTCACCCCAAACTCAAGGTTCCTCACACAAAACTCGAGGTTCCTCACCCCAAACTCGAGGTTCCTCACCCAAAACTTGAGGTTCCTCACCCCAAACTCGAGGTTCCTCACCCAAAACTTGAGGTTCCTCACCCCAAACTTGAGGTTCCTCACCCAAAACTCGAGGTTCTTCACCCCAAACTCGAGGTTCCTCACCCAAAACTTGAGGTTCCTCACCCAAACTCGAGGTTCCTCACACAAAACTCGAGGTTCTTCACCCCAAACTCGAGGTTCCTCACCCAAAACTCGAGGTTCCTCACCCAAACTCGAGGTTCTTCACCCCAAACTCGAGGTTTCTCACCCAAAACTCGAGGTTCCTCACCCAAAACTCGAGGTCCCTCACCCAAACTCGAGGTTCTTCACCCAAAACTCGAGGTTCTTCACCCCAGACTCGAGGTTCCTCACCTCAAACTTGAGGTTCTTCACCCAAAACTCGAGGTTCCTCACCCAAAACTTGAGGTTCCTCACCCAAAACTCGAGGTTCCTCACCCAAAACCTGAGGTTCCTCACCCAAAACTTGAGGTTCCTCACCCCAAACTCAAGGTTCCTCACCCAAAACTCGAGGTCCCTCACCCAAACTCGAGGTTCTTCACCCAAAACTCGAGGTTCCTCACCCAAACTCGAGGTTCTTCACCAAAACCTCAAGGTTCCTCACCCCAAACTCAAGGTTCCTCACCCAAAACTCGAGGTTCCTCACCCAAAACTCGAGGTTCCTCACCCAAAACTCGAGGTTCTTCATCAAAACCTCAAGGTTCCTCACCCCAAACTCAAGGTTCCTCACCCAAAACTCGAGGTTTCTCACCCAAAACTTGAGGTTCTTCACCCAAAACTCGAGGTTCCTCACCCCAAACTCGAAAACTCGAGGTTCCTCACCCAAAACTTGAGGATCTTCACCCCAAACTCGAGGTTCCTCACCCAAAACTTGAGGATCTTCACCCCAAACTCGAGGTTCCTCACCCAAAACTTCAGGTTCTTCACCCCAAACTCGAGGTTCCTCACCCAAAACTTCAGGTTCTTCACCCCAAACTCGAGGTTCCTCACCCAAAACTTCAGGTTCTTCACCCAAAACTCGAGGTTCCCCAATCGAAATCTGAAGTTCCTCACCCCAAACTCGAGGTTTTTCACCCCAAACTCGAGGTTCTTCATCCCAAACTCAAGGTTCTTCACCCCAAACTCGAGGTTCCTCACCCCAATCTCCAGGTCCCCCCGACCCCATCCCACCTTCTCCTCCATCTCCACGTCCCCCAGACCCACCCCCAAAGGTCCTTCACCCACCTCCTCCTCCTCCTCCTCCTCCTCCTCGTCGCTGCCTCCCCCGGGGACCTTCTCCGGGTGGTTCCTGGTGGAGCTGGAGGAGTCGAGCCAGGAGGAAGCGTCGTTCTTCTCGGGCTCGGAGCCACTTGGCCTCCAGGCGAGCCACCTCGTCGCAGAGGGCCCCGTTCTCCAGGACCAAGGTCCTCGCCAGGCGCCGGAGCCACCGGCAGCGCAGCCGGAACCGCTCGGGGGGACGGGGACGGGCGCCCTTGGGCATCTCCTGCCACCAAAAACGACCTTCTCGATCCAAAACCCGAGGCTCCTCGCCCCAAACTCAAGGTTCCAGACCCAAAACTCGAGGTTCCTCACCCAAAACTTGAGGTTCCTCACTCCAAACCCAACGTTCCTCACCCCAAACTCAAGGTTCCTCACCCCAAACTCAAAGTTCGAGATCCAAAACTCGAGGTTCCTCACCCAAAACTTGAGGTTCCTCACTCCAAACCCAACGTTCCTCGCCCCAAACTCAAGGTTCGAGATCCAAAACTCGAGGTTCCTCACCCAAAACTTGAGGTTCCTCACTCCAAACCCAACGTTCCTCACCCAAAACTCAAGGCTCCTCGCCCCAAACTCAAGGTTCGAGATCCAAAACTCGAGGTTCCTCACCCAAAACTTGAGGTTCCTCACCCAAAACTCAAGGTTCCTCATCAAAAAGTTGAGGTTCCTCAGTCCAAATCTAACATTCTAGATCCAAAACTCGAGGTTCCTCACCCAAAACTTGAGGTTCCTCACTCCAAACCCAACGTTCCTCACCCAAAACTCAAGGTTTGAGATCCAAAACTCGAGGTTCCTCACCCCAAACTCAAGGTTCGAGATCCAAAACTCGAGGTTCCTCACCCAAAACTTGAGGTTCCTCACCCCAAATCTAACGTTCCTCACCCCAAACTCAAAGTTCGAGATCCAAAACTCGAGGTTCCTCACCCAAAACTTGAGGTTCCTCACTCCAAACCCAACGTTCCTCACCCAAAACTCAAGGTTCAAGATCCAAAACTCGAGGTTCCTCACCCCAAACTCAAGGTTCGAGATCCAAAACTTGAGGTTCCTCACCCAAAACTCGAGGTTCTTCACCAAAACTTCAAGGTTCCTCACCCCAAACTCGAGGTTCCTCACCCAAAACTCGAGGTTCCTCGCCCCAAACTTGAGGTTCCTCACCCCAAACTCAACACTCGTCCCCCAAAACTCGAGGTTCCTCGTCTCAAACTTGAGATTTTCACCCCAATCCAAGGTTCCTCACCCCAAACTCGAGGTTCCTCCCCCCAAACTCGAGGTTCCTCACCCAAAACTCGAGGTTCCTCCCCCCAAACTCGAGGTTCCTCGCCCCAAACTCAAGGTTCCTCACCCAAAACTCGAGGTTCCTCGCCCCAAACTCGAGGTTCCTCACCCAAAACTCGAGGTTCCTCACCCCAAACTCGAGGTTCCTCGCCCCAAACTCGAGGTTCCTCACCCAAAACTCGGGGTTCCACCCCAAAAATTTGAGGTTCCTCACCCCAAACTCAAGGTTTTTCACCCTAAAATCGAGGTCCTTGACCCCAAACTCGAGCTTCTTCACCCCAAACCTGAGCTCCCACCCCACGATCTCCACCCCTAGGGCCCCTCCCCCCTCCAGCCCCACATCTCCAGCCCCTCCCCCCCCTCCAGCCCCACATCTCCAGCCCCTCCCCCCCTCAGCCCCACATCTCCAGCCCCTCCCCCCCCTCCAGCCCCACATCTCCAGCCCCTCCCCCCCCTCCAGCCCCACATCATCTCCAGCCCCTCCCCCCCCTCCAGCCCCACATCTCCAGCCCCTCCCCCCCCCAGCCCCACATCTCCAGCCCCTCCCCCCCTCAAGCCCCACATCATCTCCAGCCCCTCCCCCCCCTCCAGCCCCACATCTCCAGCCCCTCCCCCCCTCCAGCCCCACATCTCCAGCCCCTCCCCCCCCTCAGCCCCACATCTCCAGCCCCTCCCCCCCCCTCCAGCCCCACATCTCCAGCCCCTCCCCACCCTCAGCCCCACATCTCCAGCCCCTCCCCCCCCTCCAGCCCCACATCTCCAGCCCCTCCCCCCCCTCCAGCCCCACATCTCCAGCCCCTCCCCCCCCTCAGCCCCACATCTACAGCCCCTCCCCCCCCTCCAGCCCCACATCTCCAGCCCCTCCCCACCCTCAGCCCCACATCTCCAGCCCCTCCCCCCCCTCCAGCCCCACATCTCCAGCCCCTCCCCCCCCCTCCAGCCCCACATCTCCAGCCCCTCCCCCCCCTCCAGCCCCACATCTCCAGCCCCTCCCCCCCCCTCCAGCCCCACATCTCCAGCCCCTCCCCCCCCTCCAGCCCCACATCTCCAGCCCCTCCCCCCCCCTCCCAGCCCCACATCTCCAGCCCCTCCCCCCCCCCAGCCCCACATCTCCAGCCCCTCCCCCCCCTCCAGCCCCACATCTCCAGCCCCTCCCCCCCCTCCAGCCCCACATCTCCAGCCCCTCCCCCCCCTCCAGCCCCACATCTCCAGCCCCTCCCCCCCCCAGCCCCACATCTCCAGCCCCTCCCCCTCCCAGCCCCACTTATTCTCAGGCGCCGTCACTAGGGACACGGGTGAACGCGCGTCACGAGCTCCCCGGAACCGGAAACGAGGCGAACCGGAAGTGGTGGGCGGTCCCTGTGACGTCACCGGAAGTGGGAGGGGAGGCGCTTCCGGGCGGTCGGGACAATGGGGAGAACCCCCCCCCCCTTATGGATCTATGGGGCAGGAACCCCCCCCCCCATATGGATCTATGGGGCAGGAACCCCCCCCCCCCCCATATGGATCTATGGGGCAGGAACCCCCCCCATATGGATCTATGGGGCAGGAACCCCCCCCCCCATATGGATCTATGGGGCAGGAACCCCCCCCCCTTATGGATCTATGGGGCAGGAACCCCCCCCCCCATATGGATCTATGGGGCAGGAACCCCCCCCCCCCCATATGGATCTATGGGGCAGGAACCCCCCCCCCATATGGATCTATGGGGCAGGAACCCCCCCCCCCATAT